>SKCR01053865.1:0-53167 GCA_019454045.1 Zanthoxylum bungeanum | reverse complement strand
ATTAGGGTTCTTAACCCATTCAAATTTTGGGGCTTTTCTTATATATGATATAATTTGATGTATATTTGATGTGTGTCAAATTTGGGATTAATTGGATTTGATCTTGATGTGTTTTGAACAAATTGGGCCAAATTGCAATTAATGAAAAGTTCAGGGGCTGTTTCGTAATTCTGGAAAATTACTGGGCAGTTTGCGCAAGTCTGGAAAATTTTATGGTTTTGTTGCAAAATTGTAAAAATTATTTTGGGATTGATTTGGAATCAATTAAATATGTAATTGACATATTTAAAACTAAAATGATTAAATTGCAAAACTTTGGGGTCTTATTGCAATTAATGATAAATCTGATTTTTTTCTTATAAAATTCAGTTTTTATTTATTGAGTAATTATAATAAATTAGTTTATTTTAATTGACTAAGAAAAATATTTATCGGAAATTGTTTCGGAGTGAAAATATGCGAAAACGGTGAAAAACGGCGCTACCGGGTAACGGCTGCCCAAACAGTGAACTGGGCACTGTTCGGGCAGCCCACGAACTGTCCAAATATTTTGGGGGCTGACCTGGGCAGTCCCCATGAGCATTGGTTGGTCGGTTCGGCCGGAAACACGTTTTATGATATTTTGAGGAAAACCGTTTTCGCAAAAGTTTCGCGATGTTTCTATATTATTTATGTCGTTATATGATATCGAATAAATAAATTTAGGTGAAATATGAATGAATTATTAATATTGGATATTAAATAATTTATTCGTAAGTTTAAAAATTTTAAACTACGATTTCGCCCGAACAGCGCTCCTTCCGCTGCGCCTACCTGTTTAGACCCCAACAAAAATGGTATCAGAGTGAGTCTGATCCTGGACGCCTGATATGAATAGCTCTTTAAAATTCAATGTTTAGTTTAATCATTAATTTATACATGCATGTGTTTATTTAATTTGATTAAATAAAGTAAAAGCATCTTTTATTGGAAAATCCCCGATTTAAATAAGGTTTTAAGAAAGTGACTAGTATTAGGAATACTTGTTTCTTCGTCCGCCTTGTCAATACGGATGTAAATGTTTTCATGATGTTATGGTTGTAACGTGCCAAAGCTGTGCAGTTATAGTTGAAGGTAGTTCATTTGCGCCGGTAGAACTTATATGATAAAAGACAAATTCAAGTGAAAATGGAAATCCTGAACGTGCCAAAGCTGTCAGGACTACATCGGTAGCTTGAGTTTGTCATTGACAAGTTTAACATTGATACGCCTCCTCGTGAACGTGCCAAAGCTGTCATAATGAGAAACGATCAGGATCGAACCTATGAGTCACAGTGAGTGTGATTGATAATGAGTTGTCTACCTAATGAATATACGTAGGCGAGAACGTGCCAAAGCTGTGAGTCGAAATATATTCATGGAGTCCACTTCCCATTATGGAATTCAATTTAATTATTGAATTCTCATTTCCGTTGGGGATTACGGTATTACGTAAAGTAGTGGGAGACACTGCTAAGTTAAAAATCCTTAACTTATGTGGTGTGTAATATTATGTAAATTGTCGCTCATGTTGTTCCTTATTCTATTTGTTTGATAGAATTAAACTTTTATCCACTGCATGCATATTAAATATATGTTTTTTGACTTTAATTATGGTTGTAGATTTCTAGAATAGGTTCTAGATTAGAATAGATATTGATATAATCCTTCTAGACAAAATAGTTTCTTATGCAGTAAAGATTGACATGAATTGGTTCACGTCTCGAAATTCTTCACTGGCATTAAGAAAAGCCTATTAGGTATTTGTTTATCTAATAATGACGTTTCTTGGCTTTAGTGACAATCAAAGGTCACGTGTCAGACACTATTTGTTTTTGGATTATTTGCAAATGTTGTAAATAATTTGAAAGTAAATAATAAAGCTAAAGAAAGAAGATGCATATAGTTGTGTATAGAAAATACCGATTTTCATAATATGACAACTGTAGATATTGGATATCAGATCTCTCGTCTAGTTATTTAAAATATTGTTGAATGATTGTTTCGATATTTGATATCAGAACTTGCGACTATTTGATAGTTACTTTTTCTATGCAAACAGTTGTTACATATTTTAAAATGACTAGCATTGTCATTTACGAATAGATAAACATTAAGAAAAATATTCGGTTAAGTAAATAACTTAGAACAATATTTTATGAAATTTTATCACTTAAGTATTTGATGCTTATTCCATATAGTAAATGATGGTTTAATATGAGATCACACCACATATCCTTATCTATTTAACAAATATTGTATTTGGGAAAGTGACTAAATCTCATTTAACCAATGACTGTCATTGGACCACAAAATTTATTAAACTAATACATTAGATGTATGTAATTTAATGAATTGTAAATTGCTTAAGATAGTTTTCTTTACTTCATAACTTAGTCAATGAACTGTCATGACTTAGTTACGTGTTTCTGATGAAACGCGGATAGAATATTTTGACTGGTTCAAAGATATTCGATCTGAATATTTGAAAACTATATCTTTAAAATTCATTATATGTCTTTGGATTGTTCAAAGATGTTTGATACGATCAAACATATGAATTTATGGCAATTTGTTCTAAGGTTATTCAAAGAATATGATTCTTACTCAATATAATTCTTGCACGATTCCATATTGATGGAATTGGTTAATGGAAGAAATCAGATCTTATATGATTTGATTCGTTTGATATTGAGTGTTACCGAATTAGTTTCAATACTTTTGGGGTTTTGCTCTAGTAACACTAATTCATCATTTTAATTAATGTTTCATTAGTTTCTTCAGTTACGTATATGATATACATAAGTAGAAAATTCGAATCTTGAAATGTTTGAGATTTGAATCCATCTTTTGAATAATGGTTGTATAATTGATATTACTTGCACCTTGGAGGTACGAGTAAGAGTTTATCATTTATTTTATTTAATAGAATATTGTATTCAATTTGATAGAATATCTTTTCTACGATCTCGAGTAATAAAATTGTTTATTACTTAGTGTGTAACATTGGATGTTAACTATTGTAGAAAAGACTTGACTTATTGAAGTCAAATACGGTGATAAACGGTAAATGGAACTACATAATTAATAAGATGAAAATACCCTTTTATTACTTCCATATAAGTGTTATAGGACGTCAGAATCATTCGCAAAGTATTAGATACTTAATGGTTCTGTTGTTTTCTTATCGAAGAAAATTATCCTATAACTTATAGTGAAAACGATATTTGATATCGATTCCGGAATTTAGCATTAGACCATAGATCTAAGATTGTTCATAGCTTACTACGATCAAGTTTGGAACTTGATTGAGATTTTATTATGAATCGTTCATAAAATGTGCAAATGGTTTACGCAGTAAAAGCACAGTGAGTTTAATTAAAGGGTTAACCTTAAAAGTATGACAGTGAGAAAATTTATACTCATCAATCTATTATAGATTTCGAGTAAACTTGTCTCTAGTCGCACTGATTGAATAATTTAGGATCTGATGGTTAATAAAGATATTAAATTGTACATTTTAGCTAAAGAATACAAAATGGCGTTTCTGAATGGTTTCTTCAGATAAGAGATCCATTGTGATTTCTTAGTTTGAAGAGTTCGTTTTGGAATGGCCCTGGAGTTTGTATTATGCTAAGATTACAATTTAATATATTTTAGCTTATAGAGCCTATTGTAGACTCGGATGAGCTTTCTGGAAATTTGTGTTTTCTAATTTTGATATCAGTTAGATTGTCTGATTTTATCAAAGCATAGAGAATACATATGGGATAGAAGGGTCAGTGGGAGCGTACATATTTCTTTCTAGTATTTTACATCATAATGACATTGTCATTATTAATGTAATAATGGGATTTTTATGAGGTAAAAAAGGTTTACCTCAGTCTTATTTTCTCATTTAAAGCAGTGTGAGTAGTCTCTATTATATTTGATATAAAGTTTTATATAAGATATAAAACTAATAGACTAGTGAGATGCTCCTGGACGCAACAAGACTATCTGTATGACAGTTAGTATAACTATTTGACAGTTAGTGTGTGTCTTATGTTTCATCTTTCATAAAGGATGATTCATTTTTCGAAAGAGATATTGATTAGAATGTTTAATCAATCTTATGCATCATAGGATGATGACATAATGAATACTATATTGAGTGCGATTAGAGATATCAATTTAATCGTAATTGTTTTAGGTTATTTTGATATCCTCTAGACCATAAGATGAGCCTTGAAACATGTTCTTTATTATATTTGAGATATTAAGAACAAGTTTATAAATAATGGAGAATAAATCAGCAACCATTAGAGTTAGATTAGTTTTGAGTCTAATTATGACGTTAGACAGTTTACGTCATAAAGAGTCAGAAAAGATGCAGTGAGAGTGTCACAGATGATTCCACTACAAGAGTGGAGTTAGTTGTAACTTATGAAGTATTGACTTATGAAGTTGCATAGTGACCTCGAAGATTAGAAGTTTGTTATTAGTATTGTGTTTGCGGTTGTCTACAAGGTATTTTCGATTTAATCCATAAATACTTAGATAATTTAGTAGTTGAAGCACAATGTTGATATGGCATCTGAGTCATATTTATGTAGAACTTAGTTTCTACAAAATTATGAATGATGCTTGCTAAGGAAAATGATTGTGTTTGTTTGACAAACTCAACATGCCATAGAGGGCTTACTTATTGTTACCTACCTCTTGAGCGCTAGGTGAGTTCTTGAGGGCCATGAGTATGTGATACACATTAAGATGTGTATATGATATCATGGATTGGCACTAGAGAAAATGGGAGAAATTGTTAGGCTTGGTGCTCTTAGAGCCAATCCCGATCGTATTTATGTTCGATTCATGAATACGAACAATTCATTTTTTCATAATATTACTATTTTAATGGAAGCACCTCTTGTCTTTTATATACGTATTCGATCTAATTTCGATTAGATTGAAACTAAATCTGGTTTAGTGATATGTATATATTAGACAAAGACCCCAATATTTACAACGTAGTGCACATTTACAACATAGCTTGTAATTGACATTGAGAAATGTCACTATAAGTTTTATATCCTTAAATTAAGTTTCTGGTCAAGATTTACTGACACGGGTCGGTTAGTAAAATCTGTTGAGACCAATACATGTCGTATATCGGACTTGGTCCGATGGTTTATCCCAATGAACTATGAGTCTTGGGAGACTCGTATAGACGTGTAGGTGTTTATTTGATAAACACTGAACGACTCACCGAAGATTTCCTAATAGATGGTACACCAACATCAATAGGAATCTTCTCGGGTTGAGTAACATAGTGATTCTTTGACTTGAGATACCACTGTGGATATATGAGTTATCCTCCACACTTAGATGGCAGTCACGTCACCGATCTATTTAGATCAGACCTCCGTCTGTTCGTTAGGTGTGGACTCATGCTAATGATATCCTGTGAGTATCAAGAAAAGATCCGTCAGTTCTGTGTACAGAGCATATGTAGTCCAAATGTGATTAGCAATCTGTTAAATCCATGGCCATAGTATACTTCGGAAGAGAGTTCCGAATGTTATTTAGAGATTGTTAATTGATACGTCAACGTGATTATTCTTATAGAGATTTGACGTTTTCATCTATATCTCTGGAATAATCAGGATACCTGTGACGGAGGGATTATACGTATGCAGTGACCTCGACCTGTATGATTCAGCGAGTTTATCCGTGGTCGTCATAATTTACGGGTGGGTGAATTATGGACACGAAATTGGATTTCGTGACGGATATGCCTGAATCTAGAGAGTCTCACTAATAAAATATACTCGTAGAGCACTAGGGCAACTGTTATAAATAATACTGATTATTTATAACTCGTTTAACGGTTAAACGAAAAATACATACAATCGGGACCTAACGGTCATTTCCGAATTAATGTGTATTTGTATTTAATATTTGATATTATTAAATACACATTAATTAAATATCAAATTGTGATATTTAATATTTATCATTAATATATGTATTTGAGATATTTAATGTAAATATAATACATATATTTGAGATATTTATATTTATTATTTAATTGTTAAATAAATAATTAATTAATATTACAAATATCTTAAATTAATGATTTGCTTTATTAAAGTTGGAAAATTGCTTGTTTTTATTGGCCCATTTGTTATTATACTTTATGATAGATATTTGTTATATTTATTAAAGTAAAATGTGGGCTAATAAGAGTTGAACAAAATTTTAAGTAATTGTTATTTATTTATTTTTGTTCATTATTCGGCAGGTGTGTAAATAAAAAAAAATAACAAAAAATGTTTTTGTTCTTTCTTTTACAACATCAACGCCAAAATGATAAAAAGACAATAAGTTGTTTTTGTTTCAATAGTTTCCAGGAAGCAAAACAAAAATAGAAACACAAGTTACAATTTTTTACAAAGAAAAGTTTGAGAGAAAACCATGAAGGAGAAAAGAAAAGCTTAAAGAAAATGGTATTTTGTAAGTATTTTCTCATTTCCTTCAACTTGAAAAATGTTTCCATATTTCTAAGCTTCAACAAGTGTTGCTTAGAATTTTCTCTACTCTTTAATTATGTAAATTGAATGATTGGAAACTTGTTGGAAAGATGTTTGCATGTATGATTAATTTATTTGCTTATTATTGTAATTAAGCTTAATAAATTGATTAGAAAATTAAAGTTGTCATTCTAGAGTTAATTAGTCATTCATAATTAACCTAGAATTATTCTTGATTAATTTCATGATGGTGAAATTTAATTGGTGTGGTAATTTGAAGATTAAAGTATTGAATTTATCAATTTAATGTAAATTATCCAATTTGAGTAATTTATGAAATTAGGGTTCTTAACCCATTCAAATTTTGGGGCTTTTCTTATATATGATATAATTTGATGTATATTTGATGTTTGTCAAATTTGGGATTAATTGGATTTGATCTTGATGTGTTTTGAACAAATTGGGCCAAATTGTAATTAATGAAAAGTTCAGGGGCTGTTTCGTAATTCTGGAAAATTACTAGGCAGTTTGCGCAAGTCTGGAAAAGTTTATGGTTTTGTTGCAAAATTGTAAAAATTATTTTGGGATTGATTTGGAATCAATTAAATATGTAATTGACATATTTAAAACTAAAATGATTAAATTGAAAAACTTTGGGGGTCTTATTGCAATTAATGATAAATCTGATTTTTTTCTCATAAAAATTCTGTTTTTATTTATTGAGTAATTATAATAAATTATTTTATTTTAATTGACCAAGAAAAATATTTATCGGAAATTATTTCGGAGTGAAAATATGCGAAAACGGTGAAAAACGGCGCTACCGGGTAACAGCTGCCCAAACAGTGAACTGGGCACTGTTCGGGCAGCCCATGAACTGTCCAAATGTTTTGGGGGCTGACCTGGGCAGTCCCCATGAACATTGGTGGTCGGTTCGGCCGGAAACACGTTTTATGCTATTTTGCGGAAAAACGTTTTCGCAAAAGTTTCGCGATGTTTCTATATTATTTATGTCGTTCTATGATATCGAATAAATAAGTTTAGGTGAAATATGAACGAATTATTAATATTGGATATTAAATAATTTATTCGTAAGTTTAAAAATTTTAAACTACGATTTCGCCCGAACAGCGCTCCTTCCGCTGCGCCTCCCTGTTTAGACCCCAACATTTATCTGATTGCTAATCATATATGGACTACCTATGCTCTGTACACAAAACTGACGGATCCTATCTCGATACACATAGGACACCATGAGGATCTGTCCACACCCAACTGTAGGCACTGCATTTTTACACATAAGTCCCTATGATGAGTCTCATTTTGGAGACACTACCTTTTAAGTCACGGAGGTCACGAAAAACGGACATCGGAAGGGGGAATTCAGAATAAACAAATTCACTGTCTTCGTTGGTGCTGCGTTCGTTACTTCGTTCGAACGTCAGGCAGATTGCGGACGTTCGTGCCACATTCGAGGAGGCGTTCGAACGGTGTCGGTAATTCTGGTTTTGCTGCTAGCCTCACATCAAGCCCAATTCGCCCAAGCCTTGGCCCACACGCCCAAGCCCACTTAAAACACATATTAACACATGGTGAAATCAAAACAAATCTAAAAATCACATACCAAATTAAAAAGATATCATACCTAATCTAAACCAATCAAATATAATCATACCAAGTTAAAATCAATCAACCAATATATTATTCCCAAACTTAAAATATTGTATGCCTAATCAACATAAACTAAATATTCAACCTCCCTTATCCAACACCAAATCAAATCCCTTTCCTTGTCAAGCCTAACCCTTTGCCTATAAAAAGAACTATTCACCAACCTTCTCAACCCTAGCTAGCTCATACACATAAGATACACACAACTCACACAAATCAGAAGAGAAAAGAAAATAACCCCAAGCCTTCACATTAAAAGCACCATCATAACACACCAAGAGCCCTAGCCACTCAAGAAAGTAACAAGAAAGAGTTCTCTTCACCCTCACTCTCCCATTGCCGAAATCATACCTTAAAACAGCAGCCCCTACACTTCCTAAAACAGCCCATACAGCAGCCCTAAACACACACATAAAACAGCCCCCGAACCACACTATAACATCACCGAAAATCACACCCAAAACAGTAGCCAAAACATCCCAAAAATAGTAACTAAAATACAGCAGCAAAACAGTAGCAGCGGCAGCGAATCGGAGTCAAAACAGCAGCAAAAGACGGAGGACGACGACCCAAAACAGTAAGACAACGAACGAGAGCAGTGAACCAGTGAACCAGAAGAGTTACGGAGCTTTACCCCTTCCGATCTTCGTGAAACGCGAGTCCGAGAGACGACTTAAAAGGTTAGACCTGAGAGCACTTTTTCATTAGTTTATATTCGTTTCTTTTATTATTGAATTTTATTCGCATGAGAGTCGTTTATAGATGCATGTTGTGGCTTGAATGAAATGGAAGAGTGTCGTCTCTTGTGGTATATAGGATGGAAACCCAGACGTAAATTCCGTAGCCGAATCCGAATGGACGGTAGTGCGGTCTGTACTTGGGATACAACTCCACGTACCACTTGAGTAAACGGCACCTTCTCTTGTTTTGTGTTGCTTTGGTTTATCTATTTCTTGTTACTTAAATTATGTATGTCGCTTATTTGTGTATGATATAATCGAGTGCATGGGCTCAGTAAGTGCGATGAAAGGTCCCCTAATCGGAAGGGTTAAAATCCTTCACCACGATGCTTTGCCGCACCGATTGAAGTGTGTTCGGTTGAATGCGAGATACGTTCAATCGGACACATTACATTTAATATTGTTGCTTATTTATGCATGGTTCAATCGAGCGCATGGGCTTAGTAAGTGGAATGAAAGATCCCCTATGGGGAGGGGTTAAAGCCCTTTACCATGATGCTTTGCCGCGCCGGTTGATGTGTGTTCGGTTGGATGCAAGACACGTTCAATCGGACATGCTTAGTTGAATATGATTGTCTTTATGTTTGTATGCATGATGTGATATGACGCGCATGGGCTTAGTATGTTGGTCTAAAGGTCCTCTATTTGAGAGATCAAGAGCCCCCAAAAGGCCACCTTTACGGCAGTACTTCGCCGCGCCCCCCTTTATTTTGTTGTTTATGTATTGCGTCCCATTTCATGCATCAGGTCTGTTCCCGTTCGAACGCGTTTACGAACGCAACTCGAACGCGCATGCATTTTGCCTTACCATGCATCAGGTCTCATTTCCGTTCAAACGCGTTCACGAATGCCATACGAATGTGAGCATTCTGTTTCATTTTGGTTCGAACACTTTATCAAACGCCATACGAATGCAAGCATTCTGTTTCATTTCCGTTCGAACGCGTTATCAAACGCCATACGAACGCGAGCATTCTGTTTCATTTCCGTTCGAACGTGTTATCAAACGCCATACGAACGCGAACCCTCTGTTTACCGTTCGAACGCGTTTACGAATGCTACACAAACGCGCACACACTGAACTGAGTCTGTCTTATCATATTCATGCATAATTGCCTCTTGGTTGATCTTTCTTGTGTTATATAGCCAACCGTATTATTTGTATTCCTGCATTTATCCATTCTATGTGTTCTTGGGATTGTATTCAAGCATGAGTAGGCTGTTAGCATGTTATTTGGTTAATAGGTTCATGAGATAGTACTCAAGCATGATTGGGTTGTTCTTAGTTTTCCATATCATAGGATTGAAATATGTTCATGAGATTGCCATGTGATGTTGCATGTTGTGATGAACTTGTTGATGTATGCATATGAATTTAGAAGCATGATATTTTTGGAAATAAATGTTATTTAAGCCTGGTTAAATTATTACATAAATCCTTTTATTACAAGTGACATAAGTAAGGGACCATTCCGAACCCAACAGTTTGAGGTTTTCCCTTGCGAGGGGTGAGTGCGGCCTTAAATCTCATTTTCCCGGTTCACACCGGGTGGCGACTCCATTACTCTCCGGTTTAGTCCCCCGTGGCTACTCCGTACTCCCAACTAGGCCGCGAGCCTAGGAAAGAAATGTGTCGCCCAGGTAGCTGTGTGTTCCCACACCAACGAACAGGCGGAGGTCTAAACTGAATGGATCAGTGACGTCACTGTGTGGAAGATGTCTCATGTGCCCACAGTGATATCTCAAGTTGAAGAATCACAAATGCTACTCAACCCGAGAAGATTCTTATTGACGTTGGTGTATCATCCATTAAGAATCTTCGGTGAGTCGTTCAGTGTTTATCCGCTATAAACACTTACACGTCTATACGAGTCTCCAAGACTCATTGTTCATTGAGAAACCATTGGAATCATATATTCAAGCATACGACATGTATCGGTCTCAACGGGGTTTATTTTACTGACCAAGTAGTGTAAACCTTGACCAGAAATTGTCTTAGAATGACAGCGTCATGATACAACTCAATGTCAGTTGCGACGCTTTTGCAACTGCATCATGACTAATCATTCTATGGTCTATTACTTCTTTATCATATAAGAAGATATATTATATTATAGAAACTGCTCATTTTATTCGTAATAAAACGTTTACAATAGCATTTATAAGGAAATACAATCGGGAATTGGCGCTCTGAGCACCAACGCCAACAAAATCTCTCACTTACTCTAGTGCCAATATTGATTGTATCTAATACCCATCGACTCCACATGTTTATCAAATAACTTCGGAGGTATGGCGTTCGTAAACGGGTCTGCTACATTATCTTCACTCGTTACCTTGCACACAATAATATTCCCTCGCGACATAATCTCTCGAAATGATGTGGTACTTCCGTTCCATATGCTTTGACTTCTAAAGTGAGCGCACCCTTTTTTATACACTAAGGTACGTGCCAATGAGCTATGGTGTGTGACGGACTGTCAAATGGATTTCCCGTTGTAGATCCCCCAGAGGGAAGGTGGAGCGAGGCTGACTTAAATACCCAAGCCTCTTAGGCTCTTATCGCTTGGTGTCAGGAATAAACAACGAGTCCTCCAAATTAGTCCATCACAATAGGCTACGAGTAGATGGTGATCTAGGTGCCTTCACAGCTTTTCCTTCTAGAAAGGTAGTGAATGAAGGAAGACACCAAACCATTACCTAGCCTTAAAATGCCTTTGATTAAACCCTCACTTTATCCATTATAGACACGGTCAATTAAAACATAAATCCAAACATCACAAGACAATATTTCGGGGCCGATTCTCTATTCCAGTGGAGTCGCCAGACTGTGGGAACACGGGAACTGGGCGACGCATGCTGTCTCGGGCTCGCGGCCCGGTCGGGAGTACGGAGTAGCCACGGGGGACTAAACCGGAGAATAATGGAGTCGCCACTCGGTGTGAACCGGGAAAATGAGATTTAAGTCCGCACTCACCCCTCGCAAGGGAAGAGCTCAAACCGTTGGGTTCGGAATGGTCCCTTACTTATGTCACTTGTAATGACAGGATTTACGTGATAATTTAATCAGGCTTAAGTAGCACTTATTTCCAAGAGTATCATGCTTCTAAATTCACAGGTACAAAATAAAAATTATACATAAATTTCACATATATCTCACATCTAAGAACACATGCCTGAAAATACCTCAAAGTAACAACGAACATACAACTTCATTCAGCATATCATATTCATGAAAAAACACAAGCATACATAAAAAAAGCACAAGCATACATGTGAGCACTTTTCCAAGTGATACGTGGAATTGTATCCCAAGTACAGACCGCATTACCGTCCATTCGGAATCGGCTACGGAATTTATGTCTGGGTTTCCATCCGATATATCACAAGAAATAATACTCCAAAGTCATCATGGCATAGGTATATGAATCGTAATGCGTTAAATCAAGACTAAGGCAAATAACGCAACTAATGGAATAAACATGCTTTTCATTATTATGTGCACAAAGATAAGAATGACTATGTGTGGTTCCATAAAAAAATCATCTAAGAAACAATTATACATGGCATGTGATGAATATGTCTCAGTTCAGTGTGTTCACGTTCGTGTAGCGTTCGTAAACGCGTTCGAACGGTAAACAGAAGGTTCGCGTTCGTATGACGTTTGATAACGCGTTCGAACGGAAATGAAACAGAATGCTCACGTTCGTATGGCGTTTTTGTTAACGCGTTCGAACGGAAATGAAACAGAATGCTCACGTTCGTATAGCGTTCGTGAACGCGTTCGAACGGAAATGAGACCTGATGCATGATAAGGCAAAATGCATGCACGTTCGAGTTGCGTTCGTAAACGCGTTCGAACGGGAACAGACCTGATGCATGAAATGGGACGCAATACATAAACAACAAAATAAAGGGGCGCGGCGAAGTACTGCCGTAAAGGTGGCCTTTTGGGGCTCTTGGTCTCTCAAAGAGAGGACCTTTAGACCAACATACTAAGCCCATGCGCGTCACATCACAACACATGAAATAAAGACAACAAAAGTGTAGGACTTCGTATGCCCAATTGAACGTACATTCAACCCAAACACACTTCGTCCAGCGCGGCGATGTAGTGTCACAAAGGTGGCCTTTAGGGCTCTTCGTCTCTCAGATAGAGGACCTTTGGACTAACTCACTAAGCCCATGCGCTCGATCGCATCATATATACAAAAAAATAGAGCCAATCATATCAAAACCAAGTATGCCCGATTGAACACATCTTACATCCAATCCAAACACACATCAACCGGCGCGGCAAAGCATCGTGGTAAAGGGATTTAACCCCTCCCCATAGGGGATCTTTCATTCCACTTACTAAGCCCATGCGCTCGATTGAATCATGCATAAATAAACAACATACATAATTCAAGTGACGAAAAATAAATAAAAGCAACACAAAACAAAAGGGGGTGTCGTTTACTCAAGCGGTACGTGGAGTTGTGTCCCGAGTACAGATCATATTACCGTCCATTCGGAATCGGCTATGAAATTTATGTCCGGGTTTCCATCCGATATACCGCGAGAGTTGACACGCCTCTCATTTTATTCCACAGCCACAACATACTACATCTCATAATTCATGCATATTTATCTACTCAAGGGCCACAACATGCATTTCAACATGACAATCATGCATGTAATATTTAATAAATAATACAAAAAAAACGAGTGTGAAAGATACCCTCAGGTCTAACCTTTTTGCCAACTTTCAGGCTTGCGTTTCACGGACGTCGGAAGGGTACAGCTCCTCAACTTCTCCGGTTCACTGGTTTAGCGTCCTAGCTCACTGCTTTGCTGTTTTGCTTGCGGTTCGAACTCCGTTCTGCTCCTGTTCGGCCTCTGTTTTGCTGCTCACTGCTCAGGCCACCTGTTTTGATGTTTCAATGAACTGTTCCAAGTTTGTGTGGGTTCTTAGTGCAGTTGTGTGTGATTATTTTTAAGATTATGAATGCAGTTTTATGTTACTGTTTTTAAGGTTTTTAGGGACTGTTTTAAGAGGATTTGGGCTGCTGTTTTAAGGTGATTCAATGGCTGTTTTAGGCGTGTTTTAGGGAGTGTTTCAGTGATTGTAAGGGCTGTATGGGGGGATGTGTTCTCGGTGAAGGAGGGGAGTGTTTTGATTCGGCTAAGGAGGGTTATTGCTTGTGGTGGTCTCGACTTTGAAGGATTTTGGTGTTCTGGATTCGGCTAAGGGTGTGGTGGTCTCGACTTTGAAGGATTTTGGTGTTCTGGATTCGGCTAAGGGTGAGTTTGGTTTGTTTTGGATTCGGCTATGGAGGATAGTTGCTTGTGGTGGATTCGGCTATGGAGGAGATGGTTAGGGCTCTTTGTTCTCTTTTTGTGTATATGTCAAGTGTTTTTTTTTTGTCTTGGGCGTGTATTAGAGAGAGTCGAGAGATGGTGTGGCTAGGTTAATGCATGTTTATATAGAAGAGAGCTAGGGTTTGCCCTTGTCTCACAAGGAAGAGATCTAGTTTCCAAATTATGAGTCCTAAGGATGGTATACACAAGATTGAGGGGGGACAAAATATTTTAAATTAGGAAGTCAACTATTTTAAATTGGTTAGGATTGATTTTAATTAGGTATATCTTCTTTTTAGTTTTAGTATATAATATATTCAAATTATTTAAATTAGGCATGATTTTAGTTTAAGTTTGGTAAATGTTTTATTTAATTGGTAAATGGTTTAAATATTTTATTTAATGTTTAATGTTTAAATTAATATTTATTTATTTAATTTGGGATGTGTTTTATGGGCTTTGGGGAGCTAAAAGGGCTGGGGTGTGAGGCTAGCAGCAAAACCAGAATTACCGACACCGTTCGAACGCTTCCTCGAACGCGACACGAACGCCCGCAATCTGTTTTCCGTTCGAACGCATACACGAACGCAGCACGAACGAAAACAGTGAACCTTGTTTATTCTGAATTTCCCCTTCCGATATCCGTTTCCCGCGGCTTTCGTGACTCAAAAGGTAGTGCCTCCAAATGAGACTCATCATCGGGTTTCACATGCAAAAATGCAATGCCTACAGTCGCCCCCACTTTGATGGGGCTTGTGCAGTGTGTGGCAGTGACAGTCCTATCAAAGTCTATGCAATGCATTTTTTTTTACTTACCTGGCTAGCTAGCTGTCTCAAGCTGAGCTGATAATGCAGTGGACCTCGATCCTGAGACGCATCTCGATACTGCTGATGATGTGGGCCTTGCCCGCAAAATGATGTGATGTGGAGCTTCGCTCCTCAGCCGATATGGGCTTCGCCCCCAAGCTGACATGATGTGATGTGGAGCCTCGCTCCCCAGCCGATATGGGCCTCGCCCCCAAGCTGGTACAATGTGGAGCCTCGCTCCTCAACCGATATGGGCTTCGCCCCCAAGCTGATATGATGTGATGTGGAGCCTCGCTCCCCAGCCGATATGGGCCTCGCCCCCAAGCTGGTACAATGTGGAGCCTCGCTCCTCAGCCGATATGGGCTTCGCCCCCAAGCTGATATAATATGATGTGGAGCCTCGCTCCCCAGCCGATATGGGCCTCGCCCCCAAGCTGGTACAATGTGGAGCCTCGCTCCTCAGTCGATATGGGTTTCGCCCCCAAGCTGATATAATGTGATGTGGAGCCTCGCTCCTCAGCCGATATGGGCCTCGCCCCCAGCCGGTACAATGTGGAGCCTCGCTCCTCAGCCGATATGGGCTTCGCCCCCAAGCTGATATAATGTGATGTGGAGCCTCGCTCCTCAGCCGATATGGGCCTCGCCCCCAAGCTGATATGATGTGATGTGGACTTCGCCCTCCGAGACCCATACCCGGAACTTAACTTCATTGGGACCTCAATCTTCAGATTACTGCCCAGATCAAATACTGTGCTTTTACTATCTCTGATTGGCTTACTGCTCGCTCTTTTCCGTCTTTAACACCTGTTTACACAAAACAGAACAAACACAAAAATATGCAATATAGGTTACGTGTATGCATGTATGCAGGAGTTTTCTTATTCCGTTGGGTTAGGTCTTCCACTGGCGACCAAGTCTTCTCAAGCAAAGTACAACTTCAACCTGTCAAAATTTATTGGTTCTGTGAATTCATTTCCCTCGAGGTCTGACAACTTCACTGCTCCATTTCCCATGACTTTCTGAACGATGTAAGGTCTTTCCCAGTTAGGCCTGAATTTCCCTCTTGGATCTGTCGTCGACGGCCTCGACTGCTTAAGTACCAAATCACCCTTTCTGATCTTTGTGGGACGTACTTTCTTGTTGAAGGCCCGGGCCAGTCTCTTCTGATACAACTGCATGTGATGTAAGGCTCTTATCCTTTTCTCATCCAAAAGTGCTAACTGATCAAATCTCTGTGCGGCCCATTCTGACTCAGGTAACTCTGTCTCTGCTAATACCCTCATAGACTGTATTTCCATTTCCACCGGCAGTACCGCTTCCATCCCGTACACTAAAGAGTAAGGTGTTGCACCTGTTGCTGTTCTGACTGACGTTCTGTACCCCCACAAGGCATACGGTAGTTTCTCAGCCCAATCCCTGCAGTTCTCTGTCATCTTAGCCAGAATTGTCTTTACAGTCTTGTTGGCTGCCTCAACTGCCCCATTCGCTTGTGGCCTGTAAGTGATGACTTATGATGGCCTATCCCGTACCTTTGTAGCATTGCCTTTGTCTCTCCTTGAAACTGTACCCCATTGTCCGTGACCACGTGGTGCGGCATACCATACCGACAAATGAGGTTCCGTGCTATGAACTTGGCCATCTGTTTTGCTGTAACGTTCCGGAACGACTCAGCTTCTACCCATTTTGAGAAGTAATCCACTGCTACTATTATGAAGCGATGCCCATTAGATGCATTCGGTCGAATTTCTCCGATCATGTCGATCCCCCATGCTGAGAACGGCCATGGCTCTGACAGCCCGTGCAACTCTGTATGTGGCAGATGACTCAGATTGCCATGTATCTGACAGTCGTGACAGTGCTTTACTATCCTTGCGCAGTCTGTCTCCATAGTCGACCAATAAAACCCTTGTCTCACTATCTTGCGGGACAAGTTCAACCCATTCATGTGCGGACCACATACCCCGGCATGTACCTCTTCCATCACTTTCTGAGCTTCTTCTTTTCTCAAACATTTCAACTGAATGCCGTTTGCTTGCCTTTTGTACAGTTCCCCCTTTAAGATCACATACTGGGAAGCCAACTTCTGAATGGCTATTCTGTCTTTTCTGCCTGCTCCTTCCGGGAGTTCACCATATTCCAGATACCTCTGGATGTCATAATACCAAGGTTTACCATCATCGACCTCAACTCCCAGAATTCTTTCTATCTCATAAACAGGTCTGCTCGCTGTTGTCAGTATCAACGGTCTCATCACTAACTTTTCTGGATTTTCCCAAGTTGCTGCAAGTGTAGCCAATGCATCTGCCATCTGATTCTCTTCTCTCGGTAAGTGCTGAAACTTACACTCGGGGATAACCTGTGCCAACTTTCTGAGGTGAAAAAGGTAAGGTTTCAACCGTTCTTCTTTCAATTCTCATTCTCCTCGCATCTGTTGGACTACCAACATAGAATCTCCGTAGACTTCCACACTCCCGGCCTTTAAGGCTATCAATGCTATCAAACCAAAAGCACATGCTTCATACTCGGCCATGTTATTAGTCACTCTGAATGTCAACCTCTTGGCTAAAGGCAAAGTCTCCCCTTCGGGGGTCACTATCACGATTCCAATTCCAGCTCCCTTGTAATTCACTGCTCCGTCGAAATACATCTTCCATCTCTGAACTGTTATTGCTTGGATCTCTTCATCTGGAAATTCAAACTTATACTGATCCCCCTCAACAGGTTGCATTGCCAGAAACTCCGCTACTGCTCGCCCTTTGATCACTTTGGAGGTGAGATATTCAATGTCAAACTCTGTCAGCAATACCAACCATCTGCCCAACTTTCCCACTAGTGAAGGCACCGAATGAAGATACTTCAGAGGATTCTCCTTTGGCACTACCTGGATCTTGTATGACTGGAAGTAATGTCGCAATTTTCTGGAAGCCCATACCACTGCAAGACAGATCTTCTCAACTTCCTGATATCGAGCCTCATACGGGAGCATCTTCTTACTCAGATAATAGACTGCATGTTCTACCCCTGTCTCATCTGCCTGTACCATCATAGCCCACAGTGCTTCTGATTCTATAGCCAAATACAATATCAAAGGTCTGCCCGTCTCGGAGGTTTCAATACAGGTGGCTTTACCAAGTACTCTCTGATTCTGTTGAAGGCTGTCTGACACTGTTCATTCCATTTCACCGGCTGATCTTTTCTCAACAGTTTGAAGATAGGCTCACATACCGATGTCAACTTAGCAATGAATCGACTGATGTACTGAATCTTCCCCAAGAATGCTCTGACTTCTTTCTCTGTCTTCGGTGCAGGTATTTCTGTGATTGCCTTGATCTTTTCGGAGTCTACCTCTATTCCACCCATCCCCACTGTATGACCAAGCAATTTCCCTGATGTCACCACAAACACACATTTCTTGGGATTTAGCCGCAGGTTGTATCTGTCAACTTTCTGAAGGAACCTTTCCAGTGCTTCAATATTCCCAACCCTTGTCTCTGATTTCACCATCATGTCATCCACATATACCTCAATCTCTTTGTGCATCAAGTCGTGGAATAATGTAGTGGCCATCCGCTGATAAGTAGCTCCTGCATTCTTAAGCCCAAACGGCATTACCTTGTAACAATAAGTACCCCACTCAGTAATAAATGCAGTCTTATGTTTATCTTCCTCAGCCATGAGAACCTGATTGTAACCTGAAAACCCATCTGCAAATGAATACATAGCAGATAAAGCCGCACTATCAACCAAAACATCTATATGCGGCAGAGGAAAATCATCATTCGGACAAGCCTTGTTGAGATCTCTGTAGTCTACACACATTCTGACCTTCCCGTCTTTCTTCGGCACCGGTACTATATTAGCCAACCACTCGGGATATTTTACTACTTCCAAGAACCCCACATTTATCTGTTTCTTAACTTCCTCTCTGACTTTCTCAGCCCATTCTGGTCGCATCCGTCGGAGTTTCTGTTTTACTGGCCTCATATTCGGATAAGTTGGTATCGTGTGTTGGGCAATATTTCTGTCTACCCCAGGCATGTCCTTATAAGACCAAGCAAACACTTTGGCATATCTGACCAACACTTCTTCTAGTTTCTCCCTCTCTTCGGAGGTTACTTCATTTGCAATCAGAATTTCCTTGGGGTTCTCAAGTGTACCCAAGTTAAATGCAGTAGTTCTGGCCGAACTGATATCAAATATGCTTGATTCGTGCAGAGCAAATGGAAATGACTCAGGCAAGTAAGCAAAAGAAATGTCTTTATTATTGGATAATGCGGAAGTACATTCAAACAAATCAGGAAGGTAAATGTCTGCATCATCTATAGACACTTCTTCCTCTGCAACCAGATCTTCCTAAGGCTTTTCGTCCTCTGCCAGAGTCAGGCTTTAAAACTTCATCAATTTTTTTCCCCAATTCTTTGCTTCCACAACTTCTTTAACCAGCGGTTTCTCACCCAACAAATCCTGGAAGATCTCAAATCCCGGTACCACTATTCCATTAACTTCCACAGGTTCAGGCTCCCCTTGATATCCTGAAGCTTTCACAAAACATTCCATCAGTTTCAGGCTCTTTTTCTTGACCTTTGGTTTTTCTTCATCAGACTTATACCCCAAACCTTTCCGAGTGGTCTGTCCTCTGAAATCTGGCAATTTTGAACCTTCACCCGGTTCAAACTTCATTTTCTCCATAATCCTAGCCACCCTAGGATCCACCCATTCCTCAAAAGTAGCTGACACCTGAAACCTTGTGAAAGGTTGTATCTCCAAGGCAGCAACGGCATTATCTACCTCAGCCCGGATAGTAACAACTTCTCCCTCATACGGGAACTTGATCATCTGATGCAAAGTGGAATGCACGCCCCCAAGTTTGTGAAACCAAGGCCTTCCCAACAATAAGGCAAAATTGGTTGGGATGTCCAGCACTGTGAACTCAACCTCATCTTCAATCGGTCCTACCTTGACCATAGCCACAAAGGTACCCTCAACTCCCCTTTTACTATCATCATAAGCCTTAATGGTCATACTGGAGGGGTCCAAGTCTGTTGCTTTCATACCTAATCTTGCCAGAATTTTCAACGGGCACACATTGATGGACGAACCGTCATCCACCATTACACATGAAGTTTTCTTGCCCCTCACTTCGGCCCTGATAAATAAAGGCCTATTATGATTCCTCCCCTCCGGCGGGAGTTCATCCTCAGAAAAAGATATCTGCAAAGCTTCTTTCTGAACTGACCCAACAAACATTTCAGGGTTGGCGTCTTCTGGTACCACAATTTTGCTCAAGGCCTCAACCATGGCCTGTCTATGCTCTCGGGATTCACATAACAGTTCCCAGATACTCACTTGTGCTCTAGTCTTCCTCAATTGCCTCAGCATTATATCCCCCTCAGTATTTTCTGCAGTCTCAACCACTTCTCTACCATCTGTCAAAACTCCATTACCCTTCTCCGCCATATCATTGTAAAAGAGACCGCTACACGTCATTCCCCTTACTTCTTCCTCATCACTGCTAGAGAAATCAAGCCAAAAGCTTTTCCCCTGCTCTGCCTCATCTTCACTAGTACTATCCCAGATTCCAAGGCAAAAGGCTTGAGGGTGGAAGGATTTTAGGACAAGGTCTTCTGGGAGGCCAGAATTGATCATGTAGATTGGTGGGGGTACTGCTCGGTAATTGGGTAAAGGGTTTCTGTTTGTGTCTGGTTGTTCGGTTTCGGGGTCATGTATCTTTTTGGAGTCAATGAGGTCTTGGATCTCGTGGCGCAGTCGGGCACAGTTGTCAGTGTCATGGCCCTTCTGCTGATGGAAATAACAGTAAATGTTGAGATTGATATGTGGTGGTGGTGGGTTTGGGATAGGTTTGGCTTCTAAAGGCTTTAAAAGCCCTTGCCTCTTCAGTTTCTCTAGCACTTTTGACAGGGGCCTTCCCAAGTTAGAAAACTGCCGGTTCCGGATAGCGGCAATCTCAGCAGAAACGGGTTTTGCTCCCGATGTTCCCCCAATGGGCCTCCTGTTCAGACCATAGAATTTTCTATTCTCGGCCTCTTCTTCCTCAATGTCCATGACAGTTTCCCTCAACTGCCGAAAATCAGTAATCATGGAGGTCATCCTCATCAGCTTCCCATAGATGGAGGGCTTGGTGCCCTTGATGATCATTTTAATCTGGTCCTTCTCTGAGGGCCTAGTCTGCATTTTCAACAACTGACCCCTCCATCGGTCCACGTACTCCTTAAAACTCTCCTCCGATTTCTGTTTAACATTCTCCAGATCGCGGAGTGACAGATCGATCTCTAGGTCAGTGACATACTGCTTCAGGAAAGCATCAGCTAACTCCCTCCAATCTTCCTTTACTTTCTTCTCCAAGCTGTGGTACCACACCACGGGAGATGCATGTAACATATATAACATACTAAATCAATTATAACTCTCAAGCAAATCGACCCGTTATCATTTTAGAATCTTTCGGGCTAATTGTCATAGGAGTGAACCCATCCCAGTTTAAATGGCCCAATGAGTTCACATCTCATGACAAGGTGCCCGACTAAACCCAAATGGTAACGTTCCGAACACAATCACAAAGTGGCCTATCAATCACTTAGAAGCCTTTGGCCCAATAGTCATGAAATACGTTCTTGTCCCAGTTTAAATGGCCCAACAAGCCCATATCCCATGATAAATGGTCCAAATGGATCCAAACAACGATGTTCCCAAACACAAGCATAGAAGAAAGATGATGCAAACATGACATAATAATTTCTACAATAATGGCCTATCAACATTTCAGAAGTTTTTGGCCTAATAGTCATAAGGTGTGAACTTGCCCCAGTTTAAATGGCCCAGCAAGCCCGCATTTCTGACAATAGTCCAACTGCATCCAAATGAGGATGGTCCACAAGCACATATTCAAGGAAATAATTGTTACTTTAGCCAACCCGGTCTATGGGTGGGTTAGCAAGAGTATAGACAAAGGCTCTTACCGGCGAATGATGGCCCACAACTAGGTCTCCCCACTCAAGGGTTCGAGCAACCAAGTGAGCGCACCCTTTTTTATACACTAAGGTACGTGCCAATGAGCTATGGTGTGTGACGGACTGTCAAATGGATTTCCCGTTGTAGATCCCCCAGAGGGAAGGTGGAGCGAGGCTGACTTAAATACCCAAGCCTCTTAGGCTCTTATCGCTTGGTGTCAGGAATAAACAACGAGTCCTCCAAATTAGTCCATCACAATAGGCTACGAGTAGATGGTGATCTAGGTGCCTTCACAGCTTTTCCTTCTAGAAAGGTAGTGAATGAAGGAAGACACCAAACCATTACCTAGCCTTAAAATGCCTTTGATTAAACCCTCACTTTATCCACTATAGACACGGTCAATTAAAACATAAATCCAAACATCACAAGATAATATTTCGGGGCCGATTCTCTATTCCAGTGGAGTCGCCAGACTGTGGGAACACGGGAACTGGGCGACGCATGCTGTCCCGGGCTCGCGGCCCGGTCGGGAGTACGGAGTAGCCACGGGGGACTAAACCGGAGAATAATGGAGTCGCCACCCGGTGTGAACCGGGAAAATGAGATTTAAGGCCGCACTCACCCCTCGCAAGGGAAGACCTCAAACCGTTGGGTTCGGAATGGTCCCTTACTTATGTCACTTGTAATGACAGGATTTACGTGATAATTTAATCAGGCTTAAGTAGCACTTATTTCCAAGAGTATCATGCTTCTAAATTCACAGGTACAAAATAAAACTTAAACATACATTTCACATATATCTCACATCTAAGAACACATGCCTGAAAATACCTCAAAGTAACAACGAACATACAACTTCATTCAGCATATCATATTCATGAAAAAACACAAGCATACATAATAAAAGCACAAGCATACATGTGAGCACTTTTCCAAGTGATACGTGGAATTGTATCCCAAGTACAGACCGCATTACCGTCCATTCGGAATCGGCTACGGAATTTATGTCTGGGTTTCCATCCGATATATCACAAGAAATAATACTCCAAAGTCATCATGGCATAGGTATATGAATCGTAATGCGTTAAATCAAGACTAAGGCAAATAACGCAACTAATGGAATAAACATGTTTTTCATTATTATGTGCACAAAGATAAGAATGACTATGTGTGGTTCCATAAAAAAATCATCTAAGAAACAATTATACATGGCAAGTGATGAATATGTCTCAGTTCAGTGTGTTCGCGTTCGTGTAGCGTTCGTAAACGCGTTCGAACGGTAAACAGAAGGTTCACGTTCGTATGGCGTTTGATAACGCGTTCGAACGGAAATGAAACAGAATGCTCACGTTCGTATGGCGTTTGTTAACGCGTTCGAACGGAAATGAAACAGAATGCTCACGTTCGTATGGCGTTCGTGAACGTGTTCGAACGGAAATGAGACCTGATGCATGATAAGGCAAAATGCATGCACGTTCGAGTTGCGTTCGTAAACGCGTTCGAACGGGAACAGACCTGATGCATGAAATGGGACGCAATACATAAACAACAAAATAAAGGGGCGCGGTGAAGTACTGCCGTAAAGGTGGCCTTTTGGGGCTCTTGGTCTCTCAAAGAGAGGATCTTTAGACCAACATACTAAGCCCATGCGCGTCACATCACAACACATGAAATAAAGACAACAAAAGTGTAGGACTTCGTATGCCCAATTGAACGTACATTCAACCCAAACACACTTCGTCCAGCGCGGCGAAGTAGTGTCACAAAGGTGGCCTTTAGGGCCACAACATGCATTTCAACATGACAATCATGCATGTAATATTTAATAAATAATACAAAAAAAACGAGTGTGAAAGATACCCTCAGGTCTAACCTTTTTGCCAACTTTCAGGCTTGCGTTTCACGGACGTCGGAAGGGTACAGCTCTTCAACTTCTCCGGTTCACTGGTTTAGCGTCCTAGCTCACTGCTTTGCTGTTTTGCTTGCGGTTCGAACTCCGTTCTGCTCCTGTTCGGCCTCTGTTTTGCTGCTCACTGCTCAGGCCACCTGTTTTGATGTTTCAATGAACTGTTCCAAGTTTGTGTGGGTTCTTAGTGCAGTTGTGTGTGATTATTTTTAAGATTATGAATGCAGTTTTATGTTACTGTTTTTAAGGTTTTTAGGGACTGTTTTAAGAGGATTTGGGCTGCTATTTTAAGGTGATTCAAGGGCTGTTTTAGGCGTGTTTTAGGGGGTGTTTCAGTGATTGTAAGGGCTGTATGGGGGGATGTGTTCTCGGTGAAGGAGGGGAGTGTTTTGATTCGGCTAAGGAGGGTTATTGCTTGTGGTGGTCTCGACTTTGAAGGATTTTGGTGTTCTGGATTCGGCTAAGGGTGAGTTTGGTTTGTTTTGGATTCGGCTATGGAGGATAGTTGCTTGTGGTGGATTCGGCTATGGAGGAGATGGTTAGGGCTCTTTGTTCTCTTTTTGTGTATATGTCAAGTGTTTTTTTTTGTCTTGGGCGTGTATTAGAGAGAGTCGAGAGATGGTGTGGCTAGGTTAATGCATGTTTATATAGAAGAGAGCTAGGGTTTGCCCTTGTCTCACAAGGAAGAGATCTAGTTTCCAAATTATGAGTCCTAAGGATGGTATACACAAGATTGAGGGGGGACAAAATATTTTAAATTAGGAAGTCAACTATTTTAAATTGGTTAGGATTGATTTTAATTAGGTATATCTTCTTTTTAGTTTTAGTATATAATATATTCAAATTATTTAAATTAGGCATGATTTTAGTTTAAGTTTGGTAAATGTTTTATTTAATTGGTAAATGGTTTAAATATTTTATTTAATGTTTAATGTTTAAATTAATATTTATTTATTTAATTTGGGATGTGTTTTATGGGCTTTGGGGAGCTAAAAGGGCTGGGGTGTGAGGCTAGCAGCAAAACCAGAATTACCGACACCGTTCGAACGCTTCCTCGAACGTGACACGAACACCCGCAATCTGTTTGCCGTTCGAACGCATACACGAACGAAAACAGTGAACCTTGTTTATTTTGAATTTCCATTTCCGATATCCGTTTCCCGCGGCTTTCGTGACTCAAAAGGTAGTGCCTCCAAATGAGACTCATCATCGGGTTTCACATGCAAAAATGCAATGCCTACATAAGGATATACAACTTATAGTGACGCTTCTCAATGTCAATTACAAACTACGTTGTAACTGCGCACTACGTTGTAAATCCTAGGGTCTTTGTCTAATATACACGTATCACTAAATCAGATTTAGTTTCAATCTAATCATAATTAGATATCTAATCGTAATTAGATCGAATATGTATATAAAAGACAAGAGGTGCTACCATTAAATAAATAATATTATGGAAAAAGGCATTCTTCGTATTCCTGAATCGAATATAAATATGATCTGGATTCGCACTCCAAGCACCAACCCTAACATTAAATGCCTTTGATCTGATCGACGCGGTGAATAAATGAGCAGTGAGTTCATGGATTATATGAAAGAGAATGGAATTCTCGCTCAATATACTCCTCCAGGTACTCCAAAGCACAATGAAGTGTCTGAAAGGAGAAATCAGACTTTATTGGATATTGTCCGATCTATGTTGAGTTTTACAGATTTGCCCTATTACTTATGAGGCTACTCTCTTTTAACAGCTGCACATTTTTTGAATAAGATTCCTTCAAAATCTGTTCCTACGACTCCATATGAGATATGGACCGATAAGAGACCAAATCTTAATTTTATTAAGGTTTGGGGTTGTCATGCCTATGTCAGGATGGCTCAGCAAGATAAGCTTTCGCCTCAATGGCAACAGATTAGGTTTGTTGGATATCCTTCGAATATGAAAGGATATTTATTCTATGATACCGAGCATCGAAATGTGTTCGTAGCTCGCTTCGTAAAATTTCTAGAGGTAGAATTTTCGTCAGAAGGTGGTAATCATAGACATGTTGAACTTGATGAAGTCCAACCTGAAAACAACGAACAAACAGAGGAACATGAAGTTCAAGTAGATGAAGAACCTTCAACACACACACTCCGTAGGTCACAAATGATATCTAGACCTCCTGAACGCTTGTATTTGATACAAGAAAAGAGTCTCGATGTTCTCTTAGTTGAAGAGACTGATCCTTTTACCTATAGAGAATCGATGTTGGACATTGACTCCGTGAAATGGCAAAATGCCATGAAATCTGAGTTAGACTCAATGCATGAGAATCAAGTTTGGGTATTGGTTTCACTTCCCGAAGGAATTGTTCATATCGGTTGTAAATGGGTTTACAAAAAGAAGCGTGGGCCTGATGGAAAGGTTGAAACCTATAAGGCCCGACTGGTAGCAAAAGGTTACACGCAGCGACTTGGCGTCGACTACGATGAAACTTTTTCGCCAGTAGCAATGCTTAAGTCTATTAGGATTTTGCTTTCTATAGCTGCGTATCATGATTACGAGATTTGGTAAATGAATGTCAAAACGGCTTTTCTAAATAGATTTCTTGATGAAGAAATCTATATGGAACAGCCGGAAGGTTTTGCGTCCAGTGAGAACTCGGGTATGGTATGTAAGCTTAAGAAGTCCATTTATGGACTTAAACAATCTTCACGAAGTTGGAATCTTCAATTCGACGAGATTATTAGTTTGTCTGGTTTTCTCAAGAATTCGGAAGAATCCTGTGTGTATCAGAAGACCAGTGGGAGCATGGTGGTATTTTTAGTCCTCTATGTTGACGACATCCTAACCATTGGGAATGATATAAGGATGATGCAAGACGTCTAAGCTTACCTCTGTAAGAATTTCTCCATGAAGGACCTGAGAAAAGCTTCCTATGTTTTAGGCATAAAACTCTATAAAGATATATAAAGGAAGCTGATTGGGTTATCCCAATTAACGTACATAGATAAGATCTTGGAACGGTATAATTTTGGTAACTCTAAGACATCAAATATACCGTTCAGATATGAGATTCATCTTTCAAAGAAGATGAGTCTACAAACAGAAGATGATAAGGTTAGAATGTCTAACCAACCTTATGCTTTGTTTTTGGGTAGCATAATGTATGCCATGTTATGTACTAGGCCTGATATCAGTTTCACTGTTAGCGTAACTAGTAGATATCAGTCCAATCTAGGAAATGACAATTGGATGACCATTAAACATATCCTGAAGTATCTTAAAGGTACTAAGGATAAGTTGATTATTTATGGAGGAAGTGAACTGCAAGTTAATGGGTATACGGATTCCGACTTCCAATCGGATCCCGATGATAGAAAGTCTACATCTGGATTCGTCTTTACCCTTAACATAGGTGCAGTTTGCTGTAAGAGTTCCAAACATGGGTCAACAGCAGATTCCACCACATAGGTGAAATACATTGCAGCTTCTGAAGCTGCAAAGGAAGCTGTATGGATTATGAACTTTATCACAGAATTGGGAGTGGTCCCAAGTATCGAGAATGTGATTCGGTTATACCATGATAATACTGGAGCCATTGTGCAAGCAAAGGAACCGATGGCACATCAAAAGTCGAAGCATGTGGAACGCAAGTACCACATCATTCGAGAGATTGTGTCGCGATGGGATATTGTCGTGTGCAAGGTACCGAGTGAAGATAATGTAGCAGACCCGCTTACGAAGGCCATACCTCCGAAGTTATTTGATAAACATGTGGAGTCGATGGGTATTAGATACAATCGTTATTGGCACTAGAGTAAGTGGGAGTTTTTTTGGGGTTGGTGCTCAGAGCGCCAATTCCCAGTTGTATTTCCTTGTAAATATTATTGTAAACTTTTTATTATGAACAAAATAAGCAGTTTATGTAATATAATATATCTTTTTATATGCTAAATACATAATTGACCTTAGAATGATTAGTCATGATGCAGTTACAAAAGCGTCGCAACTGATATTGAGTTGTATCATGACGTTGTCATTCTCAGACAGTTCCTGGTCAAGGTTTACACTACTTGGTCAGTAAAGTAAACCTGTTGAGACCGGTACATGTCGTATACTGGACTATATGATTCCAATAGTTTCTCAATGAACCATGAGTCTTGGAGACTCGTATAGACGTGTAGGTGTTTATAGCGGATAAACATTGAACGAATCACCAAAGATTCTTAATGGATGGTAAACCAACTATAGGGGTCAAATCAGGGAGGCGCATCAGAAGAAGCGTTGTTCGGGCGAAATTGTAGTTTAAAATTTTTAAACTTACGAATAAATTATTCAATATCAAATATTAATAATTCATTCATATTTCACCTAAATATATTTATTCGATATCATATAACGACATAAATAATATAGAAACACCGCAAAACGTTTACGAAAATATTTTTCCACAAAATAGCATAAAACGCGTTTCCGGCCGAACCGTCCGACCAATGCTCATGGATACTGCACAGGTCAGCCCCAAAAATATTTGGACAGTTCGTGGGCTGCTCAAACAGTGCCCAATTCACTGTTTGGGCAGCCGTTACCCGGTAACGCCGTTTTTCACCGTTTTCGCGTATTTTCACTCTGAAATAATTTATGATTAATATTTTTCTTGGGAAATTAAAATAAACCAATTTATTCTAATTACTCAATAAATAAAAACTGAATTTTTATCTGAAAAATCAGATTTATCATTAATTGCTGAATTGCCCCTACAATTTGCAAATTTTACATTTTTGTCCTAAAATTGTCAAATATAATTTTAGATGATTCCAAATCATTTCTAAAATGATTCTTAACATGTTCAAAACATGAAAATAGAATTTTCAACTCAAACCCCTCAATTTATTCAAATTACCGAGAGGGTCCCAACTTTTCCATTAATTACGATCTAGCCCCAAATGTTCAAAATATGTCAAGATCAAATCCAATTAATCCCAAATTTGATATACATCATATATACATCAGAATATGCAACATATATGAAAATCCCCAAAATTGGATTAAGTTAAGAACCCTAATTTCTCAAATTACTCCAATTGCACAATTTACATTAAATTGATAAAATTCAACACTTTAATCAATCCAATACCACACCAATCAAGTCTCACTATCATGAAACAACTCAAGAACAATTCTAGGTCATTTATGAATGACTAAGCAACTCTAGAATGACAATATCACCATCAAATGGTTTAAAGATTACTAAATGAATAATTTCATTCAATCTTTAATTAACACACATGCTCATCTTTCAAACAAGTTTACAACCATGTAATTACATACATAAAATAGTAGAGAAAATTATAAGCATCACAATTTGAAGCCTAGATACATGGAAACAATTTTCTAGTTGAAGAAAGTTAAGAAAAACTTACAAATTCCAAGTTTTGATTGAGTTTTTTTCTCTTTTTCTTCATTTTTCTCTCAACCTTTTCTTTGTAATTATTTTGTAAAACTTGTGTGAGTGTTTGAAAAAATGAAACAAAACAATTTTGTATCAATTTTCCATTATGACCGAAAATAATGATAAAAAAATAATAATAATTAATTTATTTTTGTTCTATTTTCATTTGTCCACATTTTACTTTAATAAAGTTAACATTTAACTTTAATAAAGTAAATACACAAATGGACCAATGAAAACAAGCCATTAAAAAGCATAAATCATTATTTAAGATATTTGTAATATTAATTAATTTAATTATTTAAAAATTAAATAATTAAATAATAAATATAAATATATTTAATATATATATAATATTTACATTAAAAATCTCAAATACATATATTAATGATATATGTCAAACATCACAATTTGATATTTAATTAATGTGTATTTAATAATATCAAATATTAAATACGAATACACATTAATTCGGGAATGACGATCATGTCCTGATTGCATGTATTTTTCGTTTAACCATTAAACAAGTTATAAATAATCAGTATTATTCATAACAGTTGCCCTAGTACTCTACTAGTATATTTCATTAGTGAAACTCTCTAGATTCAGGCATATTCGTCATGAAATCCAATTTCATGTCCATAATTCACCCACCCGTAAATTATGACGACCACTGATAAACTCGCTGAATCATACAGGTCGAGATCATTGCATACGTATAATCCCTCCGTCATAGGTATCCGGATTATCCCAGAGATATAGATATAAACGTCAAATCTCTATAGGAATATTTTGATTTTCCACGTTTCCGCTACGTTACCGGATTTTCGCCATAAAACCCCTACAAGGACTGTCAACATCTTGCTTCAGATATTTATTCTCCAAGCATGCAGTCCGCTCTCGTCCTATCAACTTGCATGAGTGTGATAATGATAAGGCCAACTTTCTGGATAAAGATAATATGCCTCAAGGATAATTAGATGATTTTTGATATGTTTGATAGCACTCAATGCTACCATCCAATTTCTGCTTAATACGATACACCCATTTATCCGACAGAATATTATAAGAGGGATTTGGAGGTACGAGCTCCCAAGTTTCAAAATGTTATAGAGCATTGAATTCGACATCCATTGTTCGAAATGCTCAACAGCCTCATTATTAGTAGTGGTTAAAGCTGCATGCTTTGGGTTTGGTTTCACTATACCAGATCATGCTCGAGTGGTCATTGGATGGGAAAGAATTACAGTGAGTTGGAGAGTCATTGGGTGTAATCAACAGAAGAATGCAGATGTTTAGAGGATGTAAGATGACATTCAACACTGAGTAGTAAAGCTTCGAGACTTGAATAACTAATAGGAGTCTCACGAGTCTGAACTGATGCTATTGCATGTATTCTCATATGAAGGACCCACATTACTTATACTGATGGAAACCAACTCTATATCAATAATTGGACTACCAGAGAGAGCAAGATTATCTGTAATAGTATAGATTTTATCCCAAAAAAATTAGAGATGGAAAGATCACCTCGGGTAGTGGTGACAAGTTCTGTGCACAGTTCTACGATACCATAATGATATTTGAAAGGAAAAATGATCATCTAGAGAGGAATAGACTGCACGCGCAAAGGAGTATCGAGAAATTGTATTGAGCAAAGATGGAGATAGAGAGCCATTAATCTATGAGAGAACAAGTTGATCATTCTGAATCCAGGATTTATAGGCAGGATTGATGGTGTATATGAGCTTGCCAGCAGTGTCTGTGCCATCAATAAATTGGAGCAGTCCACGACTGCGTAAGAGAGGTAGGATTTGAGCAAGTCATAAGGGGTGGTTATGACGATCAAGACGAATATAAAGGGAGTTGGTAACACTGATGGAGAGGACCGAAGAATCAATCAGAGACAAAGAGGAACTCATAATGAAAAGTAGAAGGAATTGTCGTTAGCTTAGGGTTTTAAAGTCTGATTTCTTTTTCATTGAGTTATTAGCTTAATTTCCATTATTGTTAAATTTCGGCCATGGGTATTTGACTCAGCTATTTCGGCCATTGTTGAATCTTTTTTTCTCGTTTCTTATTGATTTGTGATCAATATAGCATGTTTAACAATATGTCATTGAGTACTTTTGATTGATCATGAATATTTCACTATGTGTAGGTTTCGGTCATTTGGGTCAATTTGAGGATTTTGTGTTCTTTGTTTAAATTTTGTGTTTAGTTGTTGATTGTATGTTATTAGATCTTGATTAACATTGTTAGTAAGTTATTTGTGTTAAAAAAAAAAAAAAGAACTCCGGTAAGATTCGACCTAAGTGAAATTATTGACATATCTTGTGTTGCTTTTGTTGAATACATTCAATTAATCTTGTTTCATTAGGTATTGTTCATATCATCCTTGAAAAATTAGATTGTGCATTAATACTCTAGCTTGTTGCATGAGCTTGCATGTTTGCATTATTGGTGTTCTTGGTGCAATCTTGTGAGATTGAGTGAAGTGGGTAAAAGAAAAAGTGTTCGAGTGTATTATTGATGAATGTGATTGAGTGAGTGATGAAACAAAGTTGAATGCATCAAATTTGCATAACTTCGTGAGTTATATTAATGTATTCTTGATGAATTGTGTTGTAATATTGGTGAATCAAGTGTAAGTGCACCAAAATTGCATAAGGCCATGGGCAACTTAGCAAAATTCACTTGCCACCTCTTGAAAATATTGTTGTTTTTTGTGAAGAGGCAATAACATAATAATGAGCTTGACATTGAAAATGCTTTATAATCATTGAAATTGAGCTATTTGAATAGGCAAACACCTTTGTCATTTAGCTACTTGAAAAAAAAAATTAGTTACATTGTAATTGAGCTTAGCCGAATTTGGTTACATCTAGTTGCATTGTTACTAGTTTGCTTAATACACATTTGCAAATGGAAATGAAAACTTTAGCACATTGCCGAATTGAGTACTAGTGATTTACATTGTAATTGAGCTTGAAAAGCTACAAAATTATAATTGTCGAATTGGCATTGGGTGTGTTACATTGCATTTGAGTTGCTTATACATACATTTGTAAATGTGTGAGACAAAAAAAAAAAGAGTGAGAAAAAAAAGAAATAAAAAGAAATAAAAATAATATGAGTGATCACAAGATTTGCTAAGTATCATATTGAGTGTTTGTTTGCTTGTTTATACATTTAGCTAACTCATCTTTTTTTCTTATTGAGCACTCTAGCTTTAGGTCTCTTTGATTGAGTCTTTGTGATTATTATTCTTATTCACATTATTCCATCTGCCCTATATGCACTATTTATTCTAGAAATTTAATGACGGCATAAGGATTACACTTTGATTGTGTATTCTTAGATTGAGTCTTGATTTGTATTTGAATTAGAGGAAGAACTCAAGAGTGGTAAAAGGCAATGAGTGTGAGCACAATATCGGGTAAAAGCCAATAAAGTGCAAACACGAGTGGAGTGATATCAATCGAGAGTAAACGATTGTGATGATTTACATATTTATTTTACTTTCTTTTTATTACTAATATTTATTTTACTTTCTTGTTATTACTAATCTTTCTTTTTTTTAATTTTGAGATGGACATAAAATTTGAGACCATAGATATAAATTTCTAAAATAATTTAGTCTTCATCTTTCGCACGAGATGTCGCATCAACACTAGGGCGTGTAGTATGATCATCAGCAGAAATGATCATACCAATTTACGGTTACCATTGACACCTCTTGATAGATCTTACATGTGGATGAAATATTAATGATCAATCAGAAGTACTCAATGACAGATTGTTAACCATGCTATACTGATCACAAATCAACAAGAAAAAAGCACAAGATTTAAAAATAGTCGAAATGTGCGAGTCAAATACCCATGGCCGAAACTTGACAATAATGGAAACTAAGCTAATAATTCAATGAAAATAATATAAAAGATAAGAAATTAAACCTTAGAACCCCGAGCTCTGATACCAAATAATAAGGAACCCACTTATTTGATTAAACCAAGTAAACCTCTATATTCGTTCTAAGCCCCAAGAACTGCTAATCAATGATTTATTAGAACAAATCCCTTCCAAGTTCAGCCGCTAAATCCGATAGAACCATGCCTTAGGTAACTCAAAGGATGAAATTTTGATGATATTTGCTAGTTTGGAGACGCCACTAAGCTTGCCACACTTAGATAAATTAATTTGCACTTGAATAAAGGGAATCCCTCCCTTATAAGGTATTTGGTTATAGCCTTTGCTTGAAACAAGAATTTTTTTTTTTTTTTTATGAAAATATCATATGTTTTTCATTCAATGAGAAGAAATGTTTATATAGTAAAAGACAAACTTGACCTAATTGGCTAAAATGACCAAAACGCCCTTAACAGTTTTAACTTCTAAAAACTACCCTTGCTTTCACTCAAGCATGTTCTCAATAGTCATTTCCCACCTAAAAATAACAAAACGTAATATAAGGTGCTTAAATTAGCTAGTAAATTGACGTGCTTACCGAATAAGCGAGGTTTTAAGCATAATTAACCTTAATGATCTGATCAAATAGGTTAATTACATTAAAATTAAAGTCAACATATCAAACAAATTATATAAAATGCAAGGGTTTGGCCGAATTACAATATGGCTTGATTTCTTTAAAAAGGTCTATGTCTTCAAGATGGGCTTGTGAGCGCTAGCCATATCTGATTTGGGCCAAGTGAAATAGCTTTGGGCCCTCTCCATTGAAGCCACATCCAACTCCATTGTGCCCCTGACTTGTCTGTTGTAGTCGGCCATGAAACTATGTGCTAGTTCCGTCATTGCTTAGACTTAAGAATGCATGATTTTAGTTATATAAATTTTATATAGACTTATCATAGATAGATCTTTTATTCCGTAGTATTTACATTTATTCTCCCATAAGTATATAAGAGTCAGAACCCCACTGATTTTCTTATATAAATAAATTTCTTTATTTTGTGAAGTTTGTATATAATTTAACTGAGTTGAGTTTTTTTTATTTTAGCTAATAAGGGTATCAAATGTTTGTATTTTCTTTTGCAATTGCATTGTTTGATTATAGTTTTGAAAATTTCTAACTTTATTATTAAATTTGTCAAAGCAAAGTTTGAATGATTATAATTGTACTATATACAACTATACAAGAGTTATTGGTTGTTTTACTGTAATGTATCTGAGAGCTGCTTCGCTTTTGAGCTTTAGTATTTTTTAGCAATTTCGATGAGACTTTAATGGTATTAAAAGGACTCCTAATTTTACTATTGGTGCTAAAATTTCTAACTATCTTTATCCTGCTAATGGTTACCAATTGTCAAAAATGTGCAACAGCCGAGTCATATTTCTTGCTAGTTCCGTGAACATATACTATAAACTTGACAGCTGACTTTAAAAATAAAAAAAAAAATTAAAAGAATTGGAACTATTTCACAAAATTTATATGAAACTAATATTCAAAATTCTTTAAATTCAAAAATATATATATAATAGGTTTTTTTTTTATATGAAATTAATATTCGGATGCGCTAATCAAAATTATTATGACACGAGTTAAAACATCAATCAAATTGATCATATACACATTACCATTGCCACAAAGTCAATCTCACTCATAATCAGAAACGGAAAATATAATACAAATTTCATACCGTCAATCTCATCTACATTAAGAAATGGAACTCATAATACAAACATCATATAGTCATATTACACTCGTATAACTCTGGATACATCATATATATATATATATATATATACATATACTATAATTTTCCTTGTACTTCTCGTTGTAGCCTTGTGCTCAATGCTCTTGTACTTCCCGTTGCTCAAAATCTGTCATTACAGTATGTCCATTCAAGTTTGGCCTTAAAAAAAAAAAAAAAAAAAAAAAAATCAATAACATCTCTTCTAGTGTCATAACTAGAGCATCTGCAACTGACCTCCATTGTGCTTGATCTGTAATCCGTTTATATCTTCTTGCATAAGAATGGTTATGGTGCTTGTGTCTGTCTGAGTGTCAGTGTGGACTTACAGTGAGAGGCATAGCTTTATCAAAATCAAACATTTAGATACAATGCTGTTTCATATGAAACAAAGTACAGTGACATGCCAGCCTTCAAGTGAGTTTTAGTTATTATATATGCAGTTGCTAATGTTATTGTTTCATGTGTTTTTTGCCCTTTTCGTAAGAAAACCAGTCCCATTTGAATCTGATGAAGGCGAACAACTTTTGCCTTTTCGTAAGAAAACCAGTCCCATTTGAATCTGATGAAGGCGAACAACTTCAAAGAACAAAGTGGCCATGATGGCACTAATTGTTTGTCCTTTCACAATCCTAATTGAACTCAGGTCTTCTCACAAACTTTTTTGTATTGAGAGAACTTATAGGTATATGTTGTTGTGATTCACCGATCACTTTAGAGTGTATTTGAGGAAAAACCGAATTGTATTTATTACTACAAGAATAAACACTACAAGTTTACAACAAGAAACTCACAAAAAACCTCACTACACTCTCTACTCTCTACACACACACATTGGGATTGATTACAATGGCTTGGGGACTCAAACTTATAGAGCCAAAACCGCGTGAACAGTGTCACGCGGTTGGCCAACTCACTCACACGTTTCCAGCTGCAAAAGTCAAGTTTTCTTCTTTGCTTACTTTTGCTTTCGGCGCCACTGCATGCCAACTGCATGCACTCTGTTTTCAACAAATCTCCCCCTCGGTGAAGATTTCCCCAAAATCTGAGCCGACCATCAATCATCCAAATCTGGATCCTTCAAAGGATCCTCCCCTGGCTGCATCTGAATGACTGCCTACGTACCCTGAGTTGGGATCAAGCCAATCGTAGTTCTCTGTATCTGAAAAACATCATCTGTAAGCTATCCCGGTTGCGTCTCTGCACAACTCTAGCTTGTCTCGGGAAACCACCTTTGTTAACATGTCGGCTGGATTCTCATCTGTATGGATCTTCACTAGTCTCAGCAGTTGTTGATCCATCACTTCGCGTATCCAGTGATAGCGAATATCAATATGTTTCGTCCGGGAATGATACATTGAGTTCTTGCTCAAGTCCAGAGCACTCTGACTGTCACTGTGTATCTTGTAGTCTGTTTGTCTGATCCCTAACTCTTGGAGAAACCGCTTTAGCCACAACATTTCTTTTCCTGCCTCAGCTATGGCAATGTACTCAGCCTCTGTTGTGGATAATGCAATACACCTCTGCAATCTTGACTGCCATGACACAGCTCCCCCTGCAAAAGTGTAAATGAATCCTGATGTAGATTTCCTACCATCAAGATCTCCCGCCATATCTGAATCTGTATAGCCTTCCAAGATCGGATCAGCTCCCCCGTAACACAGACGAAACTTCGTTGTACCCTTCAGGTACCTGAGAATCCATTTGACTGCCTCCCAGTGCTGTTTTCCAGGATTAGAGAGAAAACGGCTCACTACACCCACTGCGTGTGCAATATCTGGCCTGGTACAAACCATTGCATACATTAGGCTTCCAACAGCTGAAGAATACGGTATTGCTGACATTTCCTCTATCTCTTTCTTGGATGAGGGGCATGAACTCTTGCTCAATTTGAAATGGTGCGCTAGCGGAACGCTGACTGGTTTGGCTTTCTGTATATCGAACCTCCTGATTACCCGTTCAATATACCTCTCCTGTGAAAGCCACAGCTTATTGTTCTGTCTGTCACGAACAATCTCCATTCCCAAAATCTGTTGAGCTGGTCCTAAGTCTTTCATGTCGAAAGCCTTGGAGAGTTCATTCTTCAGCTGGTTGATCTTCGCTGCTTCTTGTCCAACAATCAACATGTCATCTACATACAGTAGAAGAACAACGAAATTTCCATCTGGAAACCTCTGAATGTATACACACTGATCTGCTGCAGTTCTTTTATAGCCTTGACCCACCATGAATGAGTCGAACTTCTTGTACCACTGCCTCGGTGCTTGCTTGAGCCCGTACAAGCTCTTTTTCAGCTTGCAAACAAGGTTTTCTTTACCTGAAACCTTGAATCCTTCTGGCTGCTCCATGTAGATTTCTTCATTCAGATCACCATGAAGAAATGCTGTTTTTACATCCATCTGTTCAAGCTCCAAATTCAACCTGGCTACCAATCCTAGGATAACTCGGATTGAAGCCATCTTTACCACTGGTGAAAAAATCTCATCAAAGTCGATCCCCTTTTTCTGTAGGAATCCTTTGACCACTAGCCTAGCCTTGTGTTTCACCACTTTCCCGCTGCCATCTTTCTTGAGCTTGAATACCCATTTGTTCTTCAGTGCTTTCATTCCATGTGGGAGCTTGACTATCTCATAAGTGTTGTTCTTCTGCAGAGATTCCATCTCATCCTGCATTGCGTGCAGCCATTTGTCTTTGTCCTTATGAGATACTGCTTCGTTGAAGGTTTCTGGCTCCCCCTCGTCAGTTAGCAGAATGTATTCTGATCCTGAGTATCTGGCTGATGGAATCCGGCCTCTCTCGGATCTTCGTACTGGAGGTTCTGGCTGTCTGATATCATCCGGATCTGTGGATGAACTCGAAGCCTCTGATGGAGCAGGCTGCAGCTCCCCCTGCTCAATACCTCCTTCCTCCTCTGGTTCTGCTTCTGGTATGTCTTGCACCCCATCATCATCTGTGGCCACTGGTGTTGGTGCTGGGGTTGTGTCTGGATTTTCATCAACATTATCGGCACTGATTCTAGAAGGCATCTTGGGCTTTTCAATGTCTTCTATTGTCTGGTCTTCAAGAAACACTACATCTCTGCTTCTGATGACCTTCCTTTCCTTCGGGTCCCATAACCTGTATCCAAATTCTTCGTCTCCATAGCCTATGAAGATGCATGGAGTAGTCCTTGCATCGAGCTTCTGTCTGAGCTCCTTGGATACATGTGCAAATGCTAAACATCCAATATTCTGAGGTGAGAATATGAGGGATTCTTACCAGACCACACTTTCTCCGGAATCTCGAAGTTCAACGGAACCGATGGTGATCTGTTGATCAGGTAGCAGGCGGCACGAACAGCTTCTCCCCAGAATGGCTTTGGCAGCTTGGCCATACTGATCATACTTCTGACTTTCTCCATAATGGTGCGGTTCATCCTTTCAGCGACACCATTGTGTTGTGGGGTGCGTGGAACAGTCCTCTCGTGTCGAATACCATGACTTCCGCAGTAGGCATCGAACTCCCTGGAAGTGTATTCGCCTCCATTGTCTGTACGAAGGCACTTCAGTTTCTTCCCTGTTTCACGCTCAACCATGGCATGGAACAGTTTGAAATAATCCAGGACCTGATCCTTTGTTTTCAGAAAATACACCCAAACTTTCCGAGAAGCATCATCAATAAAAGTCAGAAAAAATTTGTTACCGCCCAATGAGTTCACCTCCAAGGGACCACATACATCAGAGTACACCAGACTAAGTAACTCTGATTTCTTCGTAGAAGAGAAATTAAAAGAGACTCTGTGTTGCTTACCAAATAGACAGTGATTGCAAGGATCCAGAGTAGCATTCTTGGAGACGGTGATTAGATCCTTCTTTGTCAAGGTAGACAACCCCCTTTCACTCATGTGACCGAGTCTCTGGTGCCACAGATTCTGAGAAGCCTCTCGTTCAGCTACATTGAGGCTTTCTGCACATATCTTCACATGAGTCTTGTACAAGGTTCCACAGATGTGTCCTCGGGCGATGACCATGGCACCTTTTATCATCCTCCAAGTGCCGTTGCTGAAGTGATTAGCATAACCCTGTTTGTCAAGGGCTACTCCCGAGAGTAAGTTGAGCCGAAGTTCTGGAACATGTCTGACCTCCTTCAGGGTTACTGTATACCCTGCATTTGTCCGCAACTGTACTTCACCAATTCCCACTATCTGAGAAGAACTGGTATTCCCCATCTTCACTGCTCCAAAGTCTCCTGCTTTGTATGTTGTGAAGAAATCCCTGTGAGGAGTGACGTGGTAGGATGCTGCAGTATCTACCACCCACTCGACATCCTGAGTTGCGGTGTGAAGGCATGCTTCTTCCTGGCCGGAGCATATAGCTACATCTACCGTAGTAACTACTAGTGTCTCCGCATCATTCTTCTTCGGCTGGTTATTGCCTTGTCCCTGCTCCCGTTGCAGTTTCCGGCAATTTTTCTTCAAGTGGCCTTCTATGCCACAGTGGAAGCACTTGTATGTCTTTTTCCCGTCTTTGGACCTGCCCCTGCTTTTGCTTCTGCCTCTTCTCCCACCTTGATGTTTCTCCTGTTGTCTTCCTCGTTGCTCCGAGACAAGGGCTTCTGTTTGATCTGAGCCCACGTCTTTTCTTCTGGCTTCTTCATTTGACAGGGCATCCTTTACCATAGGCATGGTAACTTTACCTCCTGGAGCGGAATTGCTGAGAGTAACCACCAATGTCTCCCAGCTATCAGGAAGGGAACTGAGTAGTAAGAGGGCTTGAACTTCATCTGCCAGTTGCATGTCTACTGCAGACAACTGATTCACCAGGCTCTGGAACTCGTTGGTGTGTTCTGCAACGGAAGTTCCACTCCGTAGCTTCAAATTCACCAATCGCCTCATTATTAAGGCCTTATTCCGAGCTGTTTTAGCCTGGAACATGTCTTCCAATTTCCTCCACATTTCATAAGCATCTGTGTCCTGTGCTACGTGGTGAAAGACACTATGACCAATCCACTGCCTAATCTGACCCAAAGTTTTGCTGTTGAGTTTGTTCCAGTCATACTCCTTAACAGAATCTGGTTTCTCTCCCTTAAACTCGATGACATCAAACAGATCTTTACAATGTAAAAAATCTATCATCCTAGGTCTCCATAGGGAGTAATTAGTGGCAGCCAACTTAATCATTGCACCAGAATGAGAATCCTCCATCTCCATTTTAAGTTTTAAATTTTAAAATTGAGAATACCCTAAAATCGGGTCTGAATTTCACAAATCCGAGGTCACCGTTGCTTCCGGAACGGTCGAAAATGGTGGAATAGACACTTCTTTGGTCTAAATCCGACACAGGGGCTGATTTGTAAATTCCTAAAACTTCTGGGGCAAAACTGTAAATTTCAAAACTTCAGGGGGCAAAATGAAATTTACCAGGCTGCTGACGTGGCAGTGCTGACGTGGCAGATGGGACCCGCTTTGCTGACGTGGCAGCTGACGTGGGAAGGTGACGTGGCGTGCTGACGTGGCAAGCTGACGTGGCAGTGTGGGACCCGTATGCTGACGTGGCGGCCACGTGGCGCTGACGTGGCGGCTGATGTGGCGACACGTCAGCGTCTTCTTCCTCAGTTCGCGCGTGAGACGCGTTGTGCGCGTGGGGGCGCGTGAAGCGTCCTCTGGTTGGCGCGTGCGGCGCGTGAGGGGTGCTGGGACGTCGGTTCGGTCACCGGAAAATACCACCGTGCTCGTCTCGACGTGATCTAGCTGATGGTACCCTCAAATTGAATTTTTGACAACTTTCCCGGAACTCGAATTTTCCGAACCAAACTCCGTTCTTCGGTTTTTCGATCCCAATGAAGAACCAAAGCTCTGATACCACTTGTTGTGATTCACCGATCACTTTAGAGTGTATTTGAGGAAAAACCGAATTGTATTTATTACTACAAGAATAAACACTACAAGTTTACAACAAGAAACTCACAAAAAACCTCACTACACTCTCTACTCTCTACACACACACATTGGGATTGATTACAATGGCTTGGGGACTCAAACTTATAGAGCCAAAACCGCGTGAACAGTGTCACGCGGTTTGGCCAACTCACTCACACGTTTCCAGCTGCAAAAGTCAAGTTTTCTTCTTTGCTTACTTTTGCTTTCGGCGCCACTGCATGCCAACTGCATGCACTCTGTTTTCAACATATGTCCAACCTCTACCTCAAGCAATATGGGATATTATATATAGGGATGGTGACGGATCGGATATGGTATGGGATGTCTTTACTCGTACCACTTTGTTCAATCAACGAGTATGAAAATTATCATCTTATGGGTCCCGGTTCATATTAGGATTTTACCACAAATATTCCCGTACCTGACTCATCCAATCAACGGGTATAAAAACCCGCCCATAACATATTGGATCCATGCCGATCCCATCCCTGCAGGAATTTTTACCATCCATAAGCTTCCTCCTCATAAAAATGAGCTCTAATAAAGCTTCCATTTTTCTGCCAACTGCTTTCTCAGCTCCAAAATTTCATCAACTGTAAATTTATAACCATTGCCAAGCATCTTCAACAAGTTTGAGGAGGAAAGAAAGTGCTCCCTCTAATCAGGATGAAATTAGGCTGCTCCAAGTTCATGGAACAACACTGATGAAAGCAATGAATCATAATGAGCTTTGTAGCTTATTGTCAATAGTCTGTTGTAAATTAGTGCTTCTCACACTATTCAATTTGAGAAGATGCTGTTACAGGGGAAAATAAATTAAAAAATAAATATAAAAAAAACTTAACTCGAACAAACTTAATAGTTGGGGCACACAGAAAAATTTAAAAAAAAAAAAAAAAAAGTTAAAACGCAACGTCCATATAGATCGACAAAAAATAAAAAAAAAATAAAAACCATCAGTCAGAATGTCCATATATATTTTTATACTTAATGCTTGTGATGTTGATGCTAGATATGCCATCATTTGGACTCATAGTCTAACGATACTCATATATTTAATAATTATTGATAAATTAGAACATCACATACTTCCATATGCAGAAAAAGTATATACGTAGAACGAAAAAGTCCTTTTCATTCAACCACCCATTACAATAATATGATGATGATATATAATATATATATATATATACACTTTTAATGCATTATTAGTTGGACTAAAAGGTTCTTTTCAATCAACCGCAACTTATTATAATCAGAAGAAATGTGCCTTTTTGTAAATGCGTTGATTATATATGTTGGTTAATATATTATTGTATTGATTTATAAAATTGACAATTTATTTTTAAGTATTGTCTATAAATAATTATGACTACTTGTAAAATAATATAAGTCATTTGAATGACAATTATATGAATTCAATTAAGTTTAATTTATGAGATCCTATCATTCCTAAATGTTCATAATCATAGGATTATCAATATTAGGACATTGATAAATCTAGTTTAGATCGGCATATGTTATGTCTGCTTCATTGATGAAGGAATGTACCCGATCTCATAAGTTACTAGTGAAAATGTTCATATATTATACATATAGATGTTTGTTGGAGAAAAAAATATATCGAACCGACCCGCTTGAGAACTCATATGGAGTGTTATCCACATGTCTATGAGATTTCTCTTTGTTACGATAGTATAATGGTCCTTAGACTTGAGGTCTCTAAATTACCTTGTATGTGGATCATATATGCCTTGACATTACACCTTCCTAGTCCATAGCGAGATCGCGCATAGGGTCATGATTGGGCAATATGAAAAGCATACGAAGATAATGAGGGATCGATAAAGGATTCACCGCTCTTGATAACATAGAGTCGATATCCCAAGAGACGCGATTTGACATAATTGATAATATAAGTCTATGGTCATGACGAGTTCTGAAAGGAATTTTAGAAACTCTCTATATATATTATCAGTTTAAGTCAATGTTATAATAGCCATGATTTAATAGGGTAGACATTTTCATACTCTAGAATCATTGGTGGGATATGTATGAGGCAAAATGATTGAATCATACGGTAATCGTAAACGGAATATAGATTTTACTAAAGTTAGTATTCTTTCTTAATTGAGAGTCATGATGCATTGGTAGATGTCGCTCTTGATCTATGGAAATTAGTTTATTAATTAATGAGTTAATTGAGGATAAATTAATTAGATTAAATTTTCTAGACTTATGAAGTTTATAACTATCTTCATTGCCCACATAAGAAAAAACATAATAAGTCACACACTTTAAAGTATTGAGAAGTTAAAGATAAATTATGTAGAGTTAAGTTTTAGGATTTAAATTTAATTCTTAAACTTTAGGGAGAATTCGTGATTTCAGAAATTATGAATAAAAACGGAATATTGGAAATTTTTGGGCCAAAGTGCAAATCTAAAAATTAGGGGCAATTTTGTAGTTTCCAAAAGTGCAATAGTCGTTTTATATTTTTTAAAAGTATAGGAGTTGAAATATAATATCGCAAAGTGTTTGTATTAAATTATAATTTCAAATTTATAGTATCTGATTGTATTATGATTGATAAATTTTATTTAATTAATTTTATTAAATAAAAAGAAAAATAGTTTTTTTTTTCTTTTTTGTAAGGGTGGATTATGATTCATATTTTAATAGAATTAAATCATATCCCACCTATTCAAATAACTCAATTCTAAAATCTATAAATACCTCTAATGTGCCTTGCCATTGACGTGTGAAGTTTAGCAAATTGAGTGTGCGTGTGAAGGAATAATATTTTTTTTTGTTAGAAAATAATAAAATGAAATATCTATTTATACGGATGAGATTCATTGTGTAAATAATAAATTTTAATTTTTTATTATTCTATTTTTAATTATTTGACACCCACCTACATAATTAAAATATTTTATTATTTATGCAATAATTAACCATTTAAACTCTAGTTCAAAAAGTGGACCGGTTACAAATTTCGTCTCGATTATTATTTACGAGAGGGAGTGGGTTTTGTAGAGTTGTAATAATTAAACGTCCATCAATAATAATGCATGAGTTTTAAAATATGGAAAGTGGTGTGCGTACCAAGAAGAATATACATGCACGTAGCAAAATGCCAAGATAATATATATATAAATTGAGAAGTGATAGACATTACATAAAGAAATCTCAAAAATTACTGTATCTTTTTCACCGTAGCTACAATGATCACTGTATCATCACTGTAGCTACAGTGAGAGAGGTTTAGAAATTTTCTGAAATTCTTTATATATGTTATCATTTTTGATATTAACTGAGGCGTCATGAAGAAAATATTGGGTTCAAATCTTCTATCTCATCAATTATGCTCCACTCCATGCTCCACCAATCAAATTTGGACAACTAATATCTCTCATTAAATGAGAGAACTCTGATTTTAACACTCATTAATCAAATTTAATGAGAGATATTAGTTGTCCAAATTTGATTGGTGGAGCACGAAGTGGAGCACAATTGATGGGACATCGAAAAGATTAAATAATAAAATGTGAGTTATTAGCATGCATTGTCTTCTTGTATAAATACGAGGAGTTAGTAGCAGATACAAAATGAGTGTGTGTGTTTAAGAGTGTTGAGAAGAAGCTCTGTGTTTGTAAATATTGTAGCAGCAACGGCAAAAACCATGAACAAAGAAACAGAATCCTACGACAGAGCCAAAGAAGTTAAACAGTTCGAGGACTCAAAGATGGGAGTCAAAGGTTTAGTGGATTCACGAATCACCACCATTCCCCAATTTTTTATCCACCCAGCCGAAACACTATCCGAAATCAGCCCATCCAAAATAATCACCAAACCAGACCCTGATATAATCCCCATCATCGATTTGTCCGGCGCAGATTCTGAGCTGCTGCGACCGAAGATTGTCGAAATGATTGGACGTGCGTCTCGTGAAGTTGGGTTTTTTCAGATTGTTAATCACGGGATTGGAGTTGATGTAATGGAGCGTTTGATTGGAGCTATCAGAGGGTTTCATGAACTACCAACGGAAGCCAGGGCGAAGTTCTATCACAGAGACTATAGCCGTGGGGTGATGTGCTTTTCTAACGTTGATATGTATCACTCTCAAGCTGCTACCTGGAGGTAATTAAATAAGAGATTTTCTTTTTTTTTTTTCTCTTTTATTCCGGCATGCATGATTTTATAGTATTCATGGGACTATATATACAAGGGATTAGGGATCGATTCTTAATTACTTTAGAAAAATTATCCAAGACATCCTAACATTTAACACTGCAGGGATACGTCCGAATCCTCCAGAGCTTGATGAATTTCCTGAAATATGTGGAAAAGAGGCTTTGGAATGGAACCAACATATGAAACAACTCGGAGAGGTTTTGATGGGGTTGCTTTGTGAAGGGTTAGGATTGACGACGGATAAGTTGAAAGAGCTGACAATCTTACAAGGAAGGAGGATGATTGGCAACTATTATCCCTATTGTCCACAATCTAATCTAACAATGGGAATTCAGTGTCACACTGATCCAGGAGCATTAGCTATTCTGCTTCAGGATCATCATGGGGGCCTCCAATGTAAGTATGGTGATCATTGGGTTGATGTTAAACCTATTCCTGGAGCTCTTGTTGTTAATATTGGGGACCTCCTTCAGGTATTAAACTAGTTTCCTGCTTTCAAATGTAGAATTTTAGGGTGTGTTTTGGAGTGATAATTAACTAGCACTTTTGAATATATATATATATATATATATATATATATATATATATTATTATGATATTTGAAATAATGTTAACTTTGAGAAAATATTTTAATATGACACACTCTTAGTCTTTGAATACTGATATGGAGACAAAACTAGAATAAATAAGGGAGAAAAACATATGTCGTTTCTTTTTTAAAAAAATATAACCAAAATGATATCCTTTTGATATTGTTTTTATCCCTTATTTATCTCCTCAGTACGTATTTTCCAGTCTTTTGACTAATCATTTTGTATTACAGATTTTGTCAAATGATGAATACGTAAGCGTGGATCATAGAGCGTTGGCTAATTCGTCCCCAGAAGCACGAGTCTCAGCTGTGGTTTTCTTCGGCCCAGGAGAACTTGATCGTTTGATTGGACCAATTCCGGAGCTAGTATCGCCTGAAAAACCAGCCCATTTTCGGCAGCTTACATTTGCAGATTATTTGAATCGTTTCTATTCGAAACAGCTGGATGAAAAAACTTTGGTAAATTACTACAGGCTTCCAACAGAGTGATTCTTTGATATAGCCGTTGTGTGTGATGTGGTATCATCAACCAATAAATATATAATATACATATATATATGAATTGTGTTAAATAAAATTATCATGGTTGATTTGAATTGTTGTATAGATGAGATGATATCACTATTGCATAATAAAACTTTCCAGACGAAAAATGTAATAGGCTTTAAGCCAAAATAAATAAATGCACTTCTGTTTCTTATTTTTTTTTCTTTTTATAAATGTAGACGCCAGTGTGTCCTATGAGAGATCACATTTGAGATCAATATTTACCCTGATTTATGTTGTTTTCTACTTGTGTAAAAATTCCTTGAGTACTTGTTTAATTTTATATGAATGTTGACAAAAATAATCCATTGGATTTGAGTAGTAAATCAACAAAAGAATAAACAAACAAACAAGAAAGCTGCACACCAAGAGTAAATCTTCATAACAATAACTACAGATTCAACTTGCATATATAAGAATAGATGACGAAAAAATATTATTTGAGAATAATTTTTGCATTAGAAATAATTCAAACCAACCCTTTTGATAGATCTAAAATAAGAAAATAAAAGACACAGAGCTCAACATGACATAGTATTCTAAATAAGATGATGATGATGCACCTTCTGTTTGTGATTTTTAAAAAAAAAAATTATAAATCATCATAACAATAACTACATATGGAACTTGCATATATAAGAATAGATAATGAAATAAATTACTGTTTGACAATATTTTTTGCGTTCTAAATAATTCAAACCAACGCTTTTTATAGAATTAAAAAATAAAAAATCACATAGCTCAACACACACACATATATATTTTGAAATCGTTATAAATCTCACCGTCAAATCATTATTTTCAGGTTTAAGCGGGACAAATAAAATCTCTCTCTGTTCTAGATTCTTACAAGAAATACATTCACTAAATTCGAACCAAAAACACCGATCTACCACCAAATCACCCCATTGGAAATACATACACAGAGATCCTGAGCGATAAATGTGCCAGCATCCCAATAACAAAAGTTGATAGGTATCAAGCTAAACAGGACTATGTTTGATCTCGTGGTAAAATTCGTTTAAAATCCGAGTTCCTTTAAAAAAAATTATTTTTATTTAAATTGTTTTGTCAAGTTGTTATTGAAATTATGAATTTAATTAGTTTATTAAATTATTTATGAATGTGCCTACTTTATTTTACAAATTTTATAATTACTGTCGATATGCGAATTGTATTTATTCAATTACTACATGTGTATTTTGGCAATGAGTACATTTTATACATACTATAAAGTCGCACATGAGGTCTGTCGTAGACATCGTATTTTTACGCATAACCAGGTGATGAGTCTCTTATGAAAACACTCCTGAAAATTTGGAAAAGTTGTAAGATTTTATGTTGGAAGGGAAAGGAACCCCAAAAAATCTGAAAGTCAAAGTTCTGGTCGGATGTCATCTATGTCCGGTTGGGTATAAATAATCATGTCCTGCCAGACATTCTACAAGTCAGGTCGGATATGTATCGTATTTCTAGTTTACAGAATGACACGATCTCTTTCCCTTTTCAACCAAATCCTATGAATAATTGTTTCCTCCTTACAAAAATTACTTCCACAATTACCTATATTCATAGTAGAAGCTTTCCCTATCAAAAGGGTCTTTCCCTATTAACCAAACCCTCACACACTATAAAAGGAAAACTATGCTCAAGAAATTGAAGGGGGCTTAGACGACTTGGAAGACAAATAAACAATAAATGCGATCCCACAAAAACCACCGGTAAAAGAACAAACTAGTAAAATAAGAAAACCCAAAACACAACGACAGTAATCATTGAATTCTTTCCAAGAAAAGATCTATCAACTAACCTAGGCTGTCAGAGGCATTCTCGGAGCCAACAATACAAAAGGAAAAGACCTGAGGGCACCCTAATCTCCATCATGTTGCTTTTTCTCTTCTGATCCGACGTCGTATACCCGGTCAGACATAAATAGGTCATAAAGTAATTCCGACTGTATGAACTAGCTACATCCAGCCGCAAACTTGCTTTCCTATGGTATATAGGATGGAAACCCAGACTTAAATTCCATAGCCGATTCCGAACAGACAGTAGTGTGGTCTGCACTTGCGATACACTTTCACGTACCAATTGAAAACTGTTACATGTGTCTTCTTTATTGCTTTTTCATTATTAATGTCATGTGATTATTCTGTTTGTTTTATCATTGTCTTACCATTATGCATGATTGTGCACCATATAAATACTAGTTTCAAGCATGCCATGACATGTCCCTGTTATTTATTGCTTGATTCTGCGTTATAGGTATTTTGTTTTACGCAGTAAATTCGCCCAAATATCCATTATGACTGGCCTGACATAAACCATATATATATATATCCCTATCCCAGATATGTCAGACTGAATTTATTTTATCCGTTATCTATTCTATTATTATATGAAATATAAATTATCGTGTATGATTTTTATTCTATAACATGTGTTAATGTTGGTTTTGAAATTAAAAATTAATTTTTGGTGTTTTTAAAGTGTTTAGGGAAGACCGGAAGCAATTAGGATAAAATACCCTAATTACTTCAGCTCACTGGAAATAACATTCTGGAAATGCAAATGTTATTTGAAAACAAATAAAAAAATAGCAGCACACATGGGCGCTACAGTGCGCGCGCGCACTGTAGCGCGTGTGCTTCACGCGCGCTGCACTATTCGCGCTTGCCGATTTTGTTTTTGCTCGTTCTGGAGCTTCCGGACTCCGATTCAGTCCCGATTTTTTCCTATACACTAATAATGGAATATAGTATTTCATTAAATAATTTAAAATTACACCCATACTTGATATCAATGGGTTAGACCCATTTCTACTGCCCGGGGTACCGATCCAACTCTAGGGGTTCCATAATTGTCCCAACAGAATGGCCCTAGAGTTTGTATTCTGCTAAGATCACTGATTGATATACTATCTTATAGAGCCTATTATAGACTCAGATAAGCTTTCTGGAAAGCCGTATTCTCTGATTTTGATATCAGTCAGATTGTCTGATTTTATCAAAGTATAGATAATACATATTTGTCAATATGGTCAGTGGGAGCATACAAATTTATTTCTAGTATTATATATCCTAAGTCTTCTTTTCTCCGTGGAAGTAGTGAGAGTAGTCTCTGTTATATTTGATAAAAAAAATTTATATAATATATAAAATCGAGAGACTTGTGAGTAACTCCTATTAGTCGCGTATTAGATATGATCTAATAAAGGACACAATAAGACTATATGTATGACAGTTAGTATAACTGTTTGAAAGTTAACATGTCTTTTATGTATATAGTATTCATCTTTCGTAAATGATGATTCCTTTGTCGAAAGAGAGATTGATTAGAATGTCTAATTAGTCTTATGCATCATAGGATGATGGCGTAATGAATACTATATTATGTGCGATTAAAAATATGAATTTAATCGTAATTGTTACGAGTTATTTTGATATGCTGCAGTCCATATGATAGATCTTGAAACATATTCTTTGTGATCTTTGAGATATTAAGAACGAGTTTCTTATTCATAGAGAATTTAGTCTGCAACCATAAGGTCAGATTAGTTTTGATCTTAATTATGACATTAGATAGTATATGTCATATAAAGTCCGAAAAGATGCAGTGGGAGTGTCACCGTTGATTCTACTAAACTAGTGGAATCAGTTGCAACTTATGAAGTTTTGACTTATGAAATTTCATAGTGACCATATAGATTAGAAGTTTCATATTAGTGTATTGTTTGCGGTTGTCTTATAGTATTTGGATTTTATCTCTAAATACATAGAAAACTTAAAAGCTATAGCACAATACTAATATAGCGTCTAAGTCATATTGATGTAGAATTTGGATTCTACAAAATATGAATGATGCTGGCTAAGGAAAACGGTTAGGTTTGTTGGACAGACTCGATTTGTAAAGCAGTCTTACTTGTTGTTGCCTACCTCTTGAGTGCAAGTTGGGGTCTTGAGGGCCATGTGTATATGATATACATTGAGATGTGTAAATGATACCGTGGATTGGCACTAGAGCAAGTGGGGGAAATTGTTAGGGTTGGTGCTCAGAGTGCCAATCCGGATCGTATTTATGTCCGATTCATAAATACGGTCAATTCTATTTTCCATAATATTACTTAATTATCGGTAGCACCCTTGTCTTTTATATGCTTATTCGATCTAATTGCGATTAGATATCTGAATACGATTAGATCAAAACTGAATCTGGTTCAGTGATACAATATAGTGCACAATTACAACGTAGTTGGTAATTGACATTAGGAAGCACATTATAAAATTTATATCCTTAAGTAAAGTTCATGGTCAAGATTTACTAACACGGGTCGGTTAGTAAAATCCGCTGAGACCAGTACATGTCGTATATCGTGACTTGGTCTGATGGTTTATTCCAGTGAACCATGAGTCTCGAGAGACTCGTATAGACATGTAGGTGTTTATTTGATAAAACACTGAACGACTCACTGAAGGTTTCCTAATAGATGGTACACCAACGTCAATAGGAACCTTCTCGAGTTGAACGAGCATAGTGGTACTTCGACTTGAGATACCACAGTGGGATATATGAGTTATCCTCCACACTTTGATGGCAGTCACGTCACCGATCTATTTAGATCAGACCTCCGTCTGTTCGTTGGGTGTGAACTGATGTTCATGATATCCAGTGCGTATCAAGATATGTCACATCAGTCCTGTCATGGTATAACTTCGGAAATTAGTTCTGAGTGTTATTTAGAGATCCTAAATTGAAAGTCAACTATATTATACCGAACGGATTTGACGTTCTCATCTATATCCCAGGTATAATATGGATAGTCTGTGACAGATGGATTATACATATGCAATGACCTCGGCTTTCATAGTTTAGCGAGATTATCTGTGGTCGTCATAATTCATGAGTGAGTGAATTATGGACACGAAATTGAATTTCGTGACGGATAAACCTAAACTTAGAGAGTCTCACAATATGAAGTGTACTCATTGAGCACTTGGGCAACTCGATTTGAATAATACGGATTATTCATAATACTTCACCGGATTAAGTGAGTTAATTCAGATAGTTTAATCGGTTAAACGATAACACATGCATTAAGGGATTTTGTCCGATAATAATTATTGTGTATTTTTATTTGATACATAATACGATTAGATACACAATAATTATTCGTCAAATGAGATTTTGACACATGCCATAAATATATGTATTTGTTGTTTAATGTAAATAAAAATACATATATGGATGTTGTTTAATTATTTAGTTATTTAATTGTTAAATAATTAAATAATTGAAAATTATATAACTTATCCATTTGTCATAATTAGTATGATAAATGGTGATATATAATTGGAACACATGACATGTTTTTTTATTAAACTTTATATGTCCAATTTTGATCGGTTAATATAAAGTTTAATATGGATTTAATTTGATTAAATTACAAAATGACTTTATTACCCCCCGAAAGTCGATCTTAGCCTTTTTTAAAAGAAAAAATTTGTTTCTTTTTCACTTAATCTTCATCATCTGACGTGAGCTCCATTAAAATAAAAGGGTTTCATTTGCTTGATGATCCAAGTTTAAAAGTGAAGAAAAACACAAGAAAAAGCTTAGAAATTTGAAGATTAAAAGGTAATCTTTAGCCTTCTTAAGTTTGGAAATTTGATTTCTTGTTCTTGTGTTCTTAGAATTATTTTAGGGTTTTACTTGTTAAGAATTTGGGGCTTTTGGTCCCCAAGGGGTGTGACTTGGTGGTGTAGGGTCCAAGATCTCACCTTGAGGTTCTGGGTTCGAATCCAGGCGGTGCACTTCTTGTAAGAGCCTGGGACAGCCTGTGGTTTTACCTGCGCCGCGGCCTAGAATGGGTGGTTTGGTGGCGGGGTTTCCATCGTTTCCAAAAAAAAAAAAAAAAAAAAAATTGGGGCTTTTGGCTTTGATGGGTGATATTGGAAGTGTTATGCATGTGTGAAGTAGTTTTGGAAGTAATTAGTGTAATAATTGTCCAATTTGATCAATTATTGATGAGTTTCTATTTTAGAGTGTTATGACCACTATTGTGACACCTAGAATTGTTCTTGGGTGCTTCATGTATGGTGACTTTGGTTGGTGTTATGAATAATCAGATTAATCTTGAAAATTTGGATTTAAAGTATGAAAATTGGAATTTTTGGTTTCTGGATCAGATTCCGCAAAACTGGAAATTTTGTGATGAATTTGATGTCCTATGAGTGTAATGGATGTGTTTTGTGAGTTGGAATATTTGCCGGAATGTGTTTCCGAGTTGAAATAAACGAAAACAGCCAAAAACGGCGTTACCGGGTGACTTTTGAGTCAACCGGGTGACGGCTGCCCAAACAGTGAATCTGTCACTGTTCGGGCAGCCCATGAACTGCCATAACACTATTGAGGCTGACATGGGCAGTCCCTATAAGTGTTGGGTGGTCAGTTCGGTCAAAAATATATTTTGCGTCATTTTGCGGAAAAACGATTTTCGTAAAAGTTTCGCGACGTTTCAACCTTATTTATGTTGATATTTGATATTGAATAAATATGTTTAGGTGAAATATGAATAAATTATTCATATTAGATATTGAATAATTTATTCGGTAATTTGAAAAAATTTTAAATTATGATTTCACTTGAACCGCGCTTCCGCAGCGCCCATCGTCCAAAATCCCCGACAAAGAACTCTTAGTTTTTTTGTATATTTTCTAATGAACGTGAATGCACTTTATATATAGACAACTTCTGAATTCCAATCATACATGGAATATATTTTAAACAATTCAAATCAC
>SKCR01053864.1:0-90045 GCA_019454045.1 Zanthoxylum bungeanum | reverse complement strand
ATAATAAGTTATTTTATCAAATAAAGTAACCTATTATTTATTCCCAATTTGAAAATTAAATCATTTAAAATATTTTAATCCCAATTATATTTTAAATATCCAACTTTTCAATTTTATCTTGATTACAATAGTCCAACTATTTGTTCCTGGATTGAGATGATATGAGACAGTATCAGTCCACGAAGGATAAATCATTAAATATCCCTAGTCAGAATATTATCGAGATTGGACATCGATAATGCGTAAAAGACTAGTATCACTTGTACGCGTTGTGAGGTCATAACTGCATAGTTCTCATATATTTGGGTATAGGATACTCATGCAAGTGTAATAGGAGGTTGTGTTTTACCGATGGTACGGGAAATAGCTTCACTCTGGATAGACCCCTCGGAATTCCATTGGTAGTATGACTATGTGTCTATGGAAGTTCGAAATCAAGGTAGGTGTATTTGGTCTTAACCTGAGACTTGCACTGCTAATACTTGCGACAATCAATGTACTTTGGTTTTAGGTCGTCCAGGGCTTTAACAGGTTATATGTACGCCTCTGCTGGGTATATTGAGAATCGTAGTGTGTTGGGTGTGATGTCAAGACGGAAGTATCACTCCAGTCATAGTGGAGATGATGGTCACGTAGGATACGATACTGGTTCTCTTATGTACTACAGTCATCGGGATAAAATGACAAGGTCATGTTTATCCGATTATAGAGACTAGTTACCAGAGATCCGATATGTGCTTCGTACGGGGCAGACACATTTCCAGCCCCAAGCCTTGCACGTGACATCCGATACTGGATTGAGATACGCAATACTACGTATACTACGCCTGATATAGATCACTATATACCTGTAAGGATATTTCTGGAGAATTGGGTAGGCATGGCGCTTTGCTAGAATCCAACCTTATCTTGTAAATCTGTACAAACGTAGTACTAGGTACTTACGTGTTCGGATAGTCCGACGACCATATTTACTGCCATCATATCTGGGGATCTCATGGGTTGCTTCCCGAAGATTCACTGATGACGTATGACTCACACTTTATTAATCTGGGATTAATTAGATGAGAGAGAAAATTAATCTGGGATTAATTACGGAGATATTTTATCTGGGATAAAATATCATTTAGAGAGAGAAAAACGATTAATTTGGAATTAATCGATAAATTAATATATTCGATATATTAAACGAAATTGGATTTCGACGCAGAATTGAAATTGGATTTTAATTCGGGCGAACGAGTTAATTTAGAATTAATTCGTTAACGGCATGAATAGTAATTATGCTAGGCATGATTATTTAATTAAATTAGATTTAATTACGACGCAAAAAAAATCGTTAATTTGGAATTAACGAACCCGATCACGGGATTGTTTACGAGTGCATTCACATTTCGAATTCGAGTGCGGCATGCAAGTCACATCAAGCGTCAAATCGCTAGTCGCATCTAGCGTCACATCATTCGTCAATCAAGTGATAGATGTCTTTCACTTTGAGTGATTGACACCAGTCACTATTCATTGATTGATGGGAGTTGATGTTGGTAATTGGCAAGCTTTAATGCTTGACTTTGGAAAGAGAAAATTGGTAATTAATTTTGGAAATTGATTTAGTGTATTAGATACACTTCGTCCAACAACTCACACACACTTTCTCTCTTTCTTCTTCATCTCTCTCATTCGGCCATGGCTTTTTTTTCTTCACTGGTTGGACCGAAAATTAGAAGGAGAAATAGGGCAATTTTTGTGGCAAAATTGCCAAGTGCTATCACACACATCTTGAGCCTTGCGAAGGTGATAGGGAAACCAACCCGTGGGCTTGGAATCACCACCCAAAAGCTTGGAGCTTGGACAGAAAATGGAGGAAGAAAAACAGTGGACTGCCGAGCTTCATGGAGGGCAGAAAATGGATTTTTGTTTTTCACTGTATCGCCTTAACCTATCATTGTGAGTATTCCGCAACTCCTTGATGTATTCACATGTTATTTTCATTGCTTGATATGATCTTGGGATGCTTAGACAATTCCAACAATTATATCAGAGCAAGGTTGAGCATGAAAATATATTAGGGTTCAAATTGGGTAAATTGTATTTGAGCATGATTTTATGAAATTGGATGATTGAGTCTGCTTAAATGTAGTTTAATTGAAGATTGATTGGATCAATTTCATGAAATTATGATTGGATCATTTTCTCCCCTTTTGGTGAGGCTTGGCGGAATCTTACATAGCCCTAATATCTTGGAAATTTTGATTTTTGATTCATTGGATGAGTTGGAATCAATTGGGAATGTGGATTTAATGTTGAATTGGATTTTATTGGATTGAATTTGAATTGGATATAAAAATCCCCTATATTGCCGAGACTATAGCATGTAATTGGGTTTAATTTTTGATAAAATGTGTTGGACATGTTTTGTTGTAAATGAGCATGATTAATTAGGCTAATTGATGTTTTGGAAATATTGAAATGGGTAATTAATTATGCAATACACTTTAAAATAATTAAATTATGAAATTGGATTTTTGGTGATTTAATTATTTGGGCTTAAATTGGATTTGGGCTGGTAAAGTTGTAAATGGGCTAATTGGGCTTGGTTGTACCAAGTTAGGTTTAGGCTAAATTGGTTGGATCCAATTGGGCCCAAAATCTTTTCCATTAAGTCCAAATGCGACTAATGGACCTTATTATTTTAATTGGGCCTAATGGGCCTAAATTGATTTCTAGGCTTATGGGGTTATACCTTGATTGGGCCTTGGTTATTGGGTTTGACCCAAGTTGACCAAAATTCCACGCCTTAAGGAAATTAATTAAAAGCCCATTGGACTTTAACTAAATAAACTTTGGATGTTAATCGGGCTTTGAGACCCGTAACGATTAAATTTGGAATTTAAGTCGTAAAGGTTCGTTAATAAAGTGTAATATTTAATTTAGAATTAAATAGCAAATTAGTATTAAATACATATTAAATTGGATTTAATTTTATAGTTTAATTTATTCGAGAATTCGTACTTTGAGTACTTATTCGCAAAACGAGTTTGACTCGCGCAAAATCAAATCGTTATTTGAACATTGGATGATCATTAATTATCAGATTAATTAATTGGATTAGATTGATTGATAACATTCTTGTGTGAATACATGGTTGCGATGCATGAATAATGTATATCGGATGGATATTAGATGGGTGGGGCAATTTTGGAAATTGTTGTAATAAATTTAGAATTTATTAATTGGACCTATGTGTCCGGCCTATTACCTCTTTGACTCTGTGTATTTCTCTTCTCACCTATTCCCCTCAATTTAAATGAGGTTTCTTTAGAAGTGTAGTGTAATGGGTAGAAGTAAATACTTGTGCTAGCGGGAGAGAAGAAGGGAGAGATTTGATCTAGGATCAATGTGTTAAGTATCCATCTGCATATCATTATTATTTATTTATTTATACGCACTTTATTATGTATTTAGAATGCATTTTTAAGGGTGTATGATGATGAGACCTTAACAAAGATAATAAATTGGTTGCCAATTTGCACGCGAAAAACCCTCACAAAATATTAAGCGTTTTTCCTTCCATTGAGTGATTTTTACTCAAGATCTAAGACTGGCATTGGTTTGTTGGACAAAATCAAGGCCTTTGTCCATAGAGGATGTGTTTGAATCACGAAAGCTTTGTTCCATATCGGTGTCTTGTCCAAGTTGTGGTTTGTTGGCCAAAGTCAAGACCACTTCTTGTCCATCGACATTGATTACGAAGCTTTCCATGGTCAATGGGTCATGCTTAACTGGGATCACTAAGTTTGTTGTGCCAAAGCCAAGGCTTAGTTGATTCAGAGGAAAAAGGTTAGGCAATATATTTAATATATTGGCATATATAAGATATATGTTTCGGACTTGGACGTCCACCTACTGGATCTAGGAATTGGATGGGATCCAATTGATCTTATAGATATACCTAGTTAATTATCATACAATTTGTTGGCCAAAGTCAAGATTGTGTGATATTTAACGGGATCATAGCCCACTAGGAAATGCGGTTTCTCCGAGTACTCGACAGAGGGTTAGAGGCTCGCCGAAAAATAGTGGGAGGCAAGTATTGAATTTGCAATATTCGTTTAGTAACTTGCCATACGCGCTTATTTCACAATTCATTCGTCAATAAATTATTTATTAGTTGGACTAATAATTAAGGTTGTTTTATTAAACAGTTGGACTGTATTCAAACTATTCATTTATAGTTGATTATATAATTGGATTATAGTAATCAATATAATTGAATTTAACAAATTGAATTATAGTTGATTATATAGTTGGACTATAGTAATCATTATAGTAAATAGTACCTAAAATCGTTGATTAAATAGTTGGACTATTATAATCAAGATAAATGAAAGATTGACATTTAAAACATAATCCTAGGGAAAAAGTATTTAAATGTTTTAATTTTCAAATTGAGAATAAAATTTCAGGATGGTCCTGGAAACTAATAAGTTACTTTATTTGATAAAATAACATATTAGGCCTAAGCCCGGAGTTAAGTAAAAAGTAGAACATGATCTTTGGAAGATTCATGTGATGATAACTTTAGTGCTTAATCCATTAAGCTTGCCGAATAGATTCCTTAATTTCTTAATCAGAACTAAGGATTAGATCCTTAAAGTATGATAATGAAATTGAAGGATCTTCATAGATCTATTCTTAGATCTTAGAAGTACTAAATTGCAATATAAACTCTTGGAGAGTTAATGACTGTTCTCAATGAGACAAAGTCAAAGTTTGCAATAACGCAAGAAGCGCAAGGCGCACTTTACTTCGATATTCTAGAAGGCCGAAGGCTTCTGGAGTGTGAAAAAGGGCAAAGGCAAAATCATTATAATCTTCTAGGAGAAGATAAGGACATATCCCAAAATGTCTGCCTAAATTGTGGCAAAAGGGATCGCGGAAGCGTGACTGCCGTTTGGACAAAGCAGACATGAAGGAATTGAAGACGAGCTAGGCTCTGACTTCAAATATGTTTGTCATAAGTATGTTCACTACTAGTATTAAAATTGGATTTTAAGTACTTAGTGTGGTACATAAATATGTATTGATGTGCAGAATCTGCTATGAGTAGGATACAGACTTCAGTTGAGATTTATCTGTGAATCGGAAACGGGACGAAATTTTCTGTTTTAAACCATAGATACCTAAGTTTAGGAACTACCTTCGGGTGTGTACTTAAATTAGGAAACTGTTAAAATATAACTAGTTTGACTAGATACATTATCTCTATATCAGGGTTTAAACCGTTGCGGGTATACCTTTATATTCTAGAACACTAAAGTGTTTCATTATATAAAGATGATATTGAGATAAACACATTAAATGTGAATAACATTATTTATATTTTGAATATAAATAAATCTCAAACATTTGACATGACAACTAATAGCTCAAACTGATTTATTCAGTTGAGACTTATAAGTGGCATTGTTGTCTGGGACACAATTAAACAAGACTCGTATATCTACACTTTTGAAGAGTGGATACTAGGACATATTTGATACTATTCAAATAAAGTTTATGAATCTAATTTATTGGGCAAAGTGCCTAAAACACTATTTACTTGGTAAAAGTGTAAGTGCCATCGATCTGTACCCCTTATTCATAGTGAAGTAAGTGGGCCCATATCTAGCTAGGCTAGAGGTGGATATGAATGTTTCATGACCTTACGGATGTGGCATCGCGTTAATGGTTATGTGTTTCTTTTGAAACACAAATCGGAAACTTTTACAGTTTCGACATGAAATAAACAACAGATCGGCAAAGTATTAACACCATGATTGGACCATGATGAAAATACTTAAGCAATAAGTTTCTCAAATACTTGAAAGAGTATAATATTCTTTCAATGAGGACTCCTCTCGGAACACGTCAATTTGACGGTGTGTCCGAACAGAGAAACCGAATTTAGTTGGACATGATAAGGTTAATCATGAGTCGCTCTGAGCTACCATTTCCTTCAACGGATAAGCTTTAAACAGTGCATAACTTATCTAGAATAAGGTTCAATAGAAATCTGTTAGACAGATTTCATATTTGATATGAACAAGAAAGAAACCGGGTTTTCTCATTCCTGAAGATTTGGAAATGCTAGGCATATGTTTGGATGATACAAACTAGAACCCAAATCGGATAAGTGCCTAAGTTGTGGGTTATCCTAGGGAACCAAAGTATAGTACTTATACATCTCACCAGAGAACAATTTAATTGTTGTTCACCATGCGGTTTTCCTAAGAGGAATACTGATATGCAGTGGTAAGTGGGAGGAAAGTAAAACTCGATGAAAATCGGAGTAGTAATACTAATCCCGGCACTCATTCCTTAATGGAACACAAATAGTTCATCAAAGATGAAACTATACTAATAATCTTCGAATATACAAGAACAACGTAAGTCGGAGAAGATTCAGAAAACAACCTGGGGTATGGGTTTCTGATCTCACCTCATAAGGATGTAAATCTTATTGAGAAAGACAAAACCGACTACGTATGAGGAAGTGATACAAGGTATCGACTCCCAATTATGGCAAAGTGCCATGATTGTCCGAAATGGATTCCATGTATACCAACTATATTTGGATACTAGTTGTTGTACCGTAAGACATTGTGTCTGTTGGTACTATATGAGTCTCAAGGAAGACATACATGGATGGCAACATACCAACGTAATAAGCTAGGCTTGTAGGGAAAAGGTATCGTTATCACATTGTGTGATTACAATGAAATCTTTTAGTGTTGCCACGGTTAAATCCGTTTGGATAATGCTTGCTGATGCTGCATGTTTCATTTATGAAATATAGCAGCTAAATGCCAAAACCGTTTTCCTTAACGGAAACCTTTTGGAGGATGTTTACAACATCCTGACGGTTTTGTCGTACCAAAAAACTAGCAAATAAGGTTTGCAGGTTATTCGATCCATGTATGGATTGAAGCAAGCATAGTGTTCTTGGAATTATCATTTTGATGTAATCATAATGGTGTATGATTTAATTCAAAACGAAAATGATTCTTGTGTATAAGAAGGTTAGTGGGAGCGCACTCAAAGTGACTATCCTATAAATAATGATAATATATATCATTTCTTGGAAATGATATTCCCAAATAGAATTGTGAAAGCTTGGCTTTCGAGAAAATTCTCCGTAGAAAACTTGGGAGAAACACCTTTATTCTAGGAAAGAAAAAAAGTCTACTGTGATAGATTTAAAGTTGTTAGCATTATCCGAGAAATCGTACATTAATAAATGTACGCGACCTAGTGTCTCATACGCTTTGAGCATATGGATTCACAATCAGGCCAATCCAAGTGATAGTCATTGGATTGATGTTAAGAACATCCTTAAGTATCTTAGAGGAACTAAGGATGCTGTCTTAAACTATAGAGAATGAGAACTTTAAGTGACTGGGATCACTGTTGCAAGTTTCCTAACCGATAATAACGACTATTAGTCATGAAACAGTACTACACAGTTTGAATAACGGAACAGTGAGCTGGGAATCTTCCAAGCAAGATATATTACCGAAATAAACAATAAAAGCGGGTTATTGCTGCAGCTAAGGGCAGCAATAGAAGCCTTCTGGATTTAGAATAATCTAATTGGATTAGAATAGTTCTGTTAGTAGCTGAGCTAGGCTACAGCGCAGGCTAAAGAATTAATGGTCTCATCAACGATCCAGATATATACTTCGACTATTCATCTGATTCGTTCGGATCATACATCATGGCGATGTGATGATCGAATAAATCGCATCAGATGATAATCATGTAAATCCGCTGACGAAAGTCTTTTCTCAGTATTTGAGCGAACCGTACATAGTTCGGGTGTAAGACACTCGAGTGACTGGCTATAGGCCAAGTGGGGGATTGTTGAACAGTTTATGACCCATAGCGTCACTATTTGTACAGATCATGGTGTTGTTGTACAAATTAACTATGTGACAAAGGAGATTGCTCTCTTATCATTTTTGATTAGATCACCAAGATGTATAAATGATAGGAGGTCTTTATGATTTGTTCCTGGATTGAGATGATACGAGATAGTATCAGTCCATGAAGGATAAATCATTAAATATCCCTAGTCAGAGTATTATCGAGATTGGACATCGATAATGCGTAAAAGACTAGTATTACACTTGTGCGCGTTGTGAGGGCATAACGCCATAGGTCTCATATATTTGGGTATAGGATACTCATGCAAGTGTAATAGGAGGTTGTGTTTTACCGATGGTATGGGAAACAGCTTCGCTCTGGATAGACCCCTCGGAATTCCATTGGTAGTATGACTATGTGTCTATGGAAGTCCGAAATCAGGGTAAGTGTATTTGGTCTTAACCTGAGACTTGCACCGCTAATACTTGCGACAATCAATGTACTTTGGTTTTAGGTCGTCCAGGGCTTTAACAGGTTCTGTGTACGCCTCTGCTGGGTATATTGAGAATCGTAGTGTGTTGGGTGTGATGTCAAGACGGAAGTATCACTCCAGTCATAGTGGAGATGATGGTCACGTAGGATACGGTACTGGTTCTCTTATGTATTGCAGTCATCGGGATAAAATGACAATGTCATGTTTATCCGATTATAGAGACTAGTTACCAGAGATCTGATATGTGCTTCGTACAAGGCAGACACATTTCCAGCCCTAGGCCTTGCACGTGACATCCGATACTGGATCGAGATACGCAATACTACGTATACTACGCCTGATATAGATCACTATATTCCTGTAAGGATATTTCTGGAGAATTGGGTAGGCATGGCGCTTTTCTAGAAGCCAACCTTGTCTTGTAAATCGGTACAAACATAGTACTAGGTACTTACGTGTTCGGATAGTCCGACGACCGTATTTACTGCCAACATATCTAGGGATCTCATGGGTCGCTTCCCGAAGATTCACTGATGACGTATGACTCACACTTTATTAATCTGGGATTAATTAGATGAGAGAGAAAATTAATCTGGGATTAATTGCGGAGCTATTTTATCTGGATAAAATATCATTTAGAGAGAAAAAACGATTAATTTGGAATTAATCGATAAATTAATATATTCGATATATTAAAAGAAATTGGATTTCGACGCGGAATTGAATTTAGATTTTAATTCGGGCAAACGAGTTAATTTAGAATTAATTCGTTAGCGGCATGAATAATAATTATGCTAGGCATGATTATTTAATTAAATTAGATTTAATTACGACGCAACGGAAAATTCGTTAATATGGAATTAACAAACCCGAGCCCGGGATTGTTTGCGAGCGCATTCGCATTTCGAATTCGAGTGCGGCACGCAAGTCACATCAAGCGTCAAGTCGCTAGTCGCATCTAGCGTCACATCATTCGTCAATCAAGTGATAGATGTCTTTCACTTTGAGTGATTGACACCAGTCACTATTCATTGATTCATGGGAGTTGATGTTGTGTTGGTAGTTGCAAGCTTTAATGCTTGACTTTTGGAAGAGAAAAATTGGTAATTAATTTTGGAAAATGATTTAGTGTATTAGATACACTTTCTTCCAACAACTCACACAACACTTTCTCTCTTTCTTCTTCATCTCTCTCATTCGGCCATGGCTGTTTTTTGTTCACTGGTTGGACCGAAAATTAGAAGGAGAAATAGGAAATTTTTGTGGCAAAAATTGCCAAGTGCTAGCACACCATTGAGCCTTACGAAGGTGATAGGGAAACCAACCCGTGGGCTTGGAATCACCACCCAAAAGCTTGGAGCTTGGACCGAAAATGGATGAAGAAAAACAATGGACTGTCGAGCTTCATGGATGGCAGAAAATGGATATTTTGTTCTTCACCGCATCGCCTCAACCGATCATTGTTAGTATTCCGCAACTCCTTGATGTATTCATATGTTATTTTCATTGCTTGATATGATCTTGGGATGCTTAGACAATTCCAGCACTGAGATCGTATGACGGTCTAACCCCCCCTCCCAGTGTTTTATTTTACAGGACCCTGGAGGACGAGCTCGGAAGGATTGGATATCGATGGCAGTCACTAGAGGATCTGTGTCCACCAAGTCAAATCAGAATAGAAGTTCAGTCAGAGTCGTTGTATAGTCTTGTATTATGCTTGTTCTGTAGTAAATATTGTATTTATAAAGAGTTATAATGTTATGAAGTTAAATCATAGAGGAAGTAGTCTTCAGTATGTATATATTTGCATTAAAGTTCCCTGCATGTTATTGTTTGGGCATCATTTCCATGCATGAGTCATAATTGTGTTAGAGTTTCAGTAAAGATCACAGTCAGGAAATCAGAGGCTTATGGGGATGGATTAGCCTATCCATTGCCGGTGGCATCCCCAAATCAGGGACATTACACAAACATACTCTGATTGGGTTGATTTTTAAATCATCAGACTCATTTTTCTTAGACGGACAACTTTCATGTTGAACGCTTTTCGAACTTTGCATCAGACAAGCTTCAAAATGCACATTTCCATGAAAGCCCCATGATAGGAGCCTGATTGTAATTTTCGGGGGTCTGAATGTAAATTTCAGAAATATTTCTATAAATACCCTCAAGTTTCAAAAATGGCGAAAAAAAATCAGAAGTCCCTTAGACCTCTCACCCGACCACTCCCTATGTTTTTTAGAGCATGCCTACGCTAGCGGTCCGCCAGCCACCGTCGGCCGGCGTGCCTTCACATAAAGGTGCGCCAGCCCATCCCAACCCACCAGCTGCCCACGGCCAGCCTGAAGTCGTCGGATTCCGGAAAACCCGAGGGGAAATACGCATGAGGGTGGGTTTCCCGATCTTGGCTCGTCGCGTCATTTCACGACCCGAGCCACCCACCAAATCAAAGCACTCAGAGACTACTACAGTTGGCGGTAATAGATTTTTCATTTTGTGCACGGTTGCAAGCGAAACGAGGGAGAAAGATTTAGATAAATAATGACAACTGATGAATAGTAACTCCGATTGGAATTCCGCTAATTCGAGCACGTTCATGGGATTATTTGGAGTCCGTATATGCCCTCAAAATCTCGGTAAGACCTCCCGTTAAAAACTCGCAAATTTCAAGTTTCCGTTAAAAGTTTGGATGTTTCCAGTAGCTTTATAAAGTAGCATAATGATATAAATTGAATTTTTTGAGCATAAGTATATTTAATATGTGCATTTTGTAGAATCCAAGTGAAAGTGGAACGAGTTGGATTGATCCAATAGAAATTACAAGTTTCCATAAAAGCGGGTTTTTGCGTATAATGATATGTCTTTCTTTTAATGATAGTTATGAGTTGTATATAATATTACAACTCATAACTATCCGGGAAGGTTCAGATTACGAAAATATCTGAATAAATCCGGGAAGGTTCGGATGGTTCGGGACTTTCCGTAGTATTTTCAGAAACTTTTTCGAAAGATTTTCTAAAAATACGAAAATGAGAATTTAAGTTAACCGATGACTTGACTTAGTTATAATTATGTTTTAAGATTACCGAAACTGAAAGTATTGAAATCAGATTTGATTAGTTGTTCTAGAAAGGTTCGAAATTTTGTTGCAATATAGTCGAGAACTCCATAAGTCATGATTCTGACTGTTGGATAATATGACCCATAGCGTCACTATTTGTACAGATCATGGTGTTGTTGTACAAATTAACTATGTGACAAAGGAGATTGCACTCTTATCATTTGTGATTAGATCACCTTAGATGTATAAATGATGAGAGGTCCCTATGATTATTTCTGGACTGAGAATGATATGAGACAGTATCAGTCCCCGAAGGTTTAATCATTAAATATCCCTAGCCAGGGTATTATCGAGACTGGACATCGATAATGCGAAATAGGCTGGTATTGCACTTGTGCGCGTTGTGAGGGCACAACGGCATAGTTCTCATATATTTAAGTATTTGATACTTATGCAAGTGCGATAGGAGGTTGTGTTCACCGATGGTACGAGAAACAGCTTCGCTTTGGATAGACCCCTCGGAATCCCATTGGTATTATGACTATGTGTCTATGGGAGGCCGAAATCAGGGTAGGTGTTGTATGGTCTTAACCTGAGACTTACATCGCTAATACTTACGATAATCGATAGACTTTGGTCTTGGTGGTACAGGGCTTTAACCGTTTCTGTGTACACCACTTCTGGTTTATCAGAGAGTCGTAGTGTATTGGGTGTGATGTCAAGACGGAAGTATCACTTCAGTCATAGTGGAGATGATGTCACGCAGGATACGGTACTAGTGCTCTAAAGTGTTGCGCAACCATCGGGATGTTATGACCAGGTCATGCATATCCGATTATAGAGACTAGTTACCAGACATCCGACATGTGCTTCGGACGGGGCAGACACTTATCCAGCCCCAGCCCTAGCACGTGACTATCCGATACTGGGCCGATATACACAATACTACGGTATACTACGCTTGATACAGATCTATATATTCCTGTAAGAATATTTCTGGAGAATTGGGTAGGCATGGCGCTTTGCTAGAAGCCAACCTTGTCTTGTAAATCGGTATAAACGTAGTACGAGGTACTTACGTGTTCGGATAGTCTGATAACCGTATTTACTGCCAACATATCCGGAGATCTCATGGGTCGCTTCCTGAAGATTCACAGATGACGTATGACTCGCACTTAATTAATCTGGGATTAATTAGTAGAGAGAGATAGAAAATTAATCTGGGATTAATTCGATGAGAGAGAAAATTAATCTGGGATTAATCACGGAGATATTTTATCTCGGATAAAATATCGTTAAAGAGAGAGAACGATTAATTTGGAATTAATCGATAAAATAATATATTCGATATATTATAAGAAATTAGATTTCGACGCGGAATTAAAATTAGATTTTATTCGGGCGAACGAATTAATTTAGAATTAATTCGTTAGCGACGTAATAGTGATTTCGCTAGGCGTAATCATTTATTACGACGCGACGGAAAATTCGTTAATTTGGAATTAGCGAACCCGAGCCCGGGATTATTTGCGAGCGCATTCGCATTTCGAATTCGAGTGCGGCACGCAAGTCAAATCAAGCGTCAAATCAATTGTCAAATCACTTGTCACTTTGAGTGATGTGACATGACAAGTTGTCACTTTATTAAGTGAAGTGACTTGATGTAACAAAAAGAGAGTAGTGATGGGTGAAAGGTTGAAAAGCACTTTTTGCTTTTTTGACTTTTAATAAATGAAAATGTTTTATGTATTTGATTTTTGTTTTTGGAAAATAAAAATAAATATATAAGTAATACATTTTTTTTTTTACTTTTCTCTCTCTCTTTCGGTTTTCCAGGAAACCCTTTTTCCCTCCTCTTTCTCTCTTCTCCCTCTCACGGCTCACTGTCGATTTCTTCTTGTTTTTGTTCTGGTTTGACCGAGCAAATGAGAACCAAAGAAGATGAAGAAGTGCTAGCACACACTTGAGTGATACATAGGTGATAGGGAAGTGTCTTCATGAGCTTGGAATCGTTTTTGGAGCTTGGAGCTTGGAGCTTCCATGGTGTTCATCAATGGCCGATCATGAGGAGACAATAACCAGTGAAACCGAGCAGCCCACTGCATGAGGAAGTCACTGCCGAGCTTGGAGGGAGGCAAAAACGCATCTTGTTCTTCGCATGCAAAACCGTTCAATGTGAGTTATGTTTCCGCCTTACTCCTTTGATGTGTTCATACGAATTTTTTGCTTGATTTGATGATCTTGGGACCTATATTAGAACTCAACAATGGTATCTTGAGCTATTATCAAGCATGAAAAAAGTTAGGGTTAAAATTGGGGATAATCAATTGAAGCATGATTTGGTTAAATTGGATGATTAAGTATGCTTGTATGTTGATGAATTGAAGTTGTGCATGATCAATTTCATGAAATTGGATTGGATTCAATTTTCCCCAAATTTTGGGCATGACAAATTGGGTAAAACGAATTTGGGCATGTTTTGATGAAATTGTTTGTTATAGTATGCTTAAATGAGTTGGAATTAATGATTGATTGGATCAATTGAAGAAATTGTGTTTGGAACAAATTTCCCCAATTTGTTATGTTGGCATAAAGTGAAAAATTTGGGTAAACTTTATTTTGAGCATATTTTGTGAAATTGGATGAATGAGAATGCTTAAAGTATGTTTAATTTAAGATTGATTGGATCAATTTGTTGAAATTGTGTTTGGAACAAATTTCCCCAATTTGTTATGTTGGCATAAAGTGAAAAATTTGGGTAAACTTTATTTTGAGCATATTTTGTGAAATTGGATGAATGAGAATGCTTAAAGTATGTTAATTGATGATTGATTGGATCAATTTGTTGAAAATGAGTTTGGAACAATTTTCCCAAATTGCTTATGTTGGCCGAAAATTGAGAACCCTAAATTTCTTGGTAATTTTGTTGTTTGATCATTGGATGACTTAAAACAATTGGGTAATGTTGAATTGAAATTTGATTGGATTGATTTTGATTTGGAACAATTTTCCCAAATTAAAGTAGGCTTGGCCGAATTCAATTGGATATGAAATTCATTGTGTTTTTTGATTTTAATTCACTGGATGAATTGAATTGATTTGGGAAATGATGATTGTGGATTCAATTGGATTGAACCGAATCGGATTGAAAAACCCCTAATTACCGAGAACAAAAGCATGTAAATTGGGTTTGATTTTAATAAATTGTGTTGGACACTATTTAATGTTAAAGTGCATGATTAATTAGGCTAATTGATGTTTTAGATGTTAATTGGATAATAATTGTGTATTACACTTAGGTTAATTAATTATGGAATTTGGAATTTTATAAGTTAATTAATTGGGCTTATTTTGGAAATTGGGCCTTATAGGTTGTAATTGGGCTTTTGGGCTTGGTTGTACCAAGTTAGGTTTAGGCCAATTTGGTTGGATCCAATTGGGCCCAAAACCGCATCCATAAAGTCCAATTATGACTTAATGGACCTTAATTATTTAATTGGGCCTAATGGGCCAAAATTAATTTAAAGGCTTATTGGGTAACTCTCGGATTGGATTTTGGTTATCGGTTTGACCCGAGTTGACCAAAAGTCCACGCCTTAAGAAATTAATTAAAAGCCCATTGGACTTTAATTAAATAAACATTAGATGTTAATTGGGCTTTGAGACCCATTGCGATTAAATTTGGAATTTAAGTCGTAAAGGTTCATTAAGTAAAGTGTGTAATATTCAATTTGGAATTGAATAGTGAATTAGTATTAAATACATGTTAAATTGGATTTAATGTTGTAGTTAATTTAATTCAAGAATTCGTACTTTCAGTACTTATTCGCTAAACGAGTTTGACTCGAGCAAAAATCAAATCGTTGTTTGAACATTGGATGATCACTAATTATTAGATTAATTAATTTGATTAGATTGATTGATAACATGCTTGTATGAATACATGGTTGCAATGCATGAATAATGTATATCGGATGGATATTAGTCGGGTGGGGCAATTTTGGAAATTGTTGTAATAAATTTGATTTATTAAATTGGACCTGCGTGTCCAGCCTTATCACCTCTATACTCTTTGTATTCTCTTCTCACCTGTTCCCCTCAATGTAAATGAGGTTTCTTTAGAAGTATAGTGTAACGGGTAGAAGTAAATACATGTGCTAGCTTTGGAGAGAGAAAATGAGAGATTTGATCTAGGATCAATGTAAAGTATCCATCCGCATATCATTATTATTTTATCATATGCGCTTTATTATGTGTTTAGAATGCATGTTTAAGGGTGTATGATGATGAGACCTTAACAAAGATAATAAATTGGTAGCCAATTGCACGCGAAAAACCCTCATAAAATATCAAGTGTTTTTCCTTCCATTGAGTGATTCTTACTCAAGATCCGAGATTGGCAGGGGTTGTTGGCCAAAGTCAAGCCCTTGTCCGTCAAAGATGTGTTTTAATCACGAGGCTTTGTTCCATATCGGTGTCGTGTCCAAGTTGTGGTTTGTTGGCCAAAGTCAAGACCACTTCTTGTCCATTAACATTGATTACGAAGCTTCCATGTCAATGGGTCCGCGCTTGACTGGGATCACTAGGTTTGTTGTGCCAAAGCCAAGGCCTAGTTGATTCAGAGGAAAAAGGTTAGGGTATACATTCGATGTATAGGCATATATAAGATATATGTTTGGGACTTGGATGTCCACCTACTGGATCTAGGAGTTGGATGAGATCCAATTGATCTTCGAGATCTACCTAGTTAATTATCATACAATTGTTGGCCAAAGTCAAGATTGTGTGATATTTAACGGGATCCTAGCCCACTAGGAAACACGGTTTCCCGAGTACTCGACAGAGGGTTAGAGGCTCGACGAAAAATAGTGGGAGGCAAGAATTGAATTTGCAATACTCGTTCAATTACTCGCCATACGCGCTCATTTAAATTATTTCGTCATTAGATTAAATGTTAGTTAGACTAATATTTAAATTGTTGTTTTAATAAACAGTTGGACTGTATTATATTTGATTATATATAATTGGATTATATTAATCAATATATTTGAATTAATTAATTTCAGTTTACAGTTGATTTTATAGTTGGACTATAGTAATCAATGTAATTGAGGTTAATTAATTTAGATTATATTTGATTATATAGTTGGACTATTATAATCATTATAATAAATAGTACCACAAATCGTTGATTAAATAGTTGGACTATTAGAATCAATATAAAAATGAAAGATTAGTGTTTAAGGCATAATCCTGGGTGAAAATGTATTTAAACGACTTTATTTTCAAATTGGGAATAAATTTCAGGATGGTCCTGGAAAAATAATAAGTTATTTTATTTGATAAAATAACGTATTATGCCTAAGCCCAGAGTTAAGCAAATAGTAGAGCATAATCTTTGGAAGATCATGTAATGATAACTTAAGTGCTTAATCCATTATGTTTGTCATAATTATGTTCACAGCTAGTATTAAAATTGGATTTTAGATACTTAGTGTGGTACATAAAATATATATATTGATGTTCAGAATCTATTTTGAACAGGATACTGACTTCAATTGAGATTTATCTGCGAATTGAAAACGGGACGAAAGTCGCTGTTTTAACCGTAGATATCTGAATTTAGGAACTACCTTCGGGTTAGTACTTAAATTTAGAAACTGTTATAATGTAGCTAGTTTGACTAGAAACATTATCTCTATATCGCGTATAACCCGCTGCGGGTGTACCTTTATATTCTAGAACACTAAAGTGTTTCATTATATAAAGATGATATTGAGATAAACACATTAGATGTGAATAACAGGATTATATTTTGAATATAAATAATATCTCGAATATATAACATGACAAATAAATAGCTCAAATTGATTTGATCAGTTAAGAAACTTAATTGTGGCATAGTTGTCAGGGACACTGATAACAAGACTCGTATATCCACACTTTTGAAGAGTGGATACTAGGACTGATTTGACTATTCAAATAAAGTCTACGAATCTAGTTTGTTAGGTAAAGTACCTAAAACACTGTTTACTTGGTAATAGTGTAAGTGCCACCGATCTGTTAGCCCTATTCATGGTGAAGTTAGTGGGCCCATATCTAGCTAGGCTAGATGTGAACATGAATATTTCGTGACCTTAACGGATGTGGCATCACGTTACGGTTATGTGTTTCTTTTGAAGAACACAAATCAGAAACTTTTAGAGTTTCGACACGAAATAGACAAACAGATCGGCTATAGTATTATACCGTCACGGTAAGACCGTAATGGAAAATACTTAAGCAATAAGTTTCTTATATACTTGAAAGAGTATAGTATTCTTTCAAATGAGGACTCCTCCCGGAACACGTCAAAGTGACGGTGTTTCCAAACGGATTAACCGAATCATGTTAGACATGATAAGGCTAATCATGAGTCGCTCTGAGCTACCATTTCCTTCAATGGATAAGTTTTAACAGTGCAATAACTTATTTAGAATAAGGTTCCATAATAATCTGTTTGACAGATTACATATTAGATATGAACGGGAAAGAAACCGGGTTTCTCATTCCTGATAATTTGGGTATGCCAGGCATAACGTTTGGATGATACCAAACTAAGGACCCAAATTGGATCAGTGCCAATATAGGTTATCCTAAGGGAAACCATAAGTATAGTACTTATATATCTCACATGAGAACAATGTGATTGTTGCTCACCACACTACAAGAAAAAAGGCTTTTACTGATACTAAATTAGTGTCAGTAAAGGGTTTTACTGACACTATATAAATGTGTCAGTGTTGCCGCAGCCAGAAATCACTGACACTAGTTTCTAGTGTCAGTGATTCTTAGTGTCAGTAAACGTTAATACTGTAGTATCAGAAAATTATTGACACTATGGTATCAGTAATCTCTCACACTATTTTAGTGTCAGTAAATTATTGACACTATATCATCAGTATTTAGTGATACTATAGTGTCAGTAAATTTTGTATTATTTCACAATTATATTTCTTATTTTTTGTAATTAAATTAATCATAAATATATATATATATATATATATATATATATATATACCAACTCAATGAAATAAAAAACTAAAAAATTACATTTATATAAAATTCGCAATATAATAGATTAATCGTATTAATCAATTCAACAGTATCACATGATGAATACAAAAACTCCATAGACAATCTTTAAATTAACATATATATTAATCAAAACTACTCTTAAAGTCCCATCAAAATGTCATGCCCCCACCAAAATTCATGATACTTGTTGAGAAGCCTGCAACAATCCCCCAACAATATGATATCTGGCACAAAATCTGAAATTATAAACCAAATGTTAAGAATTATATGGACTTCCAAAAAAAATCGATATCTTCATAAATAAAAACATTAAATACATCCAAATAAAAATACAAAATATAACCCTACCTATTGTTTGAAATCACAAAAGAACAATAATTACTTTAATACGAACAATTTATGAGTAAAATTATATAAACATGTGTTTACCACTACAAACCTTATTTTCAACCCAATCACAAAATGTGCGAGTATGTTCAGCTTGCAACCACAAAGGTTTCTTTGACTGACGGGGGTATTTTAATTGCAAATATCGAATATGCTCCCTATAGTGACACCAAATGTTATACAAATATTAATAAACAAATAACTTATAAATTAAAAAAAATTAGACACAAACATACCTTATTAATGATTGGATTTCAGGGGTATTCATTAGAACACAAAGGTGTGCTTGCCTCAACATATGGGCATCTACTTCCTTTATGTGTGCATATCCTAATGGCCTTTCGATTGTAAAATCAATAAGACAACCAGTTGGTAGTCCAATGGAATCATAATTTGCAAAGTAATCAGCACAAAATTCAAGTGCTTCTTCAGCAACATAACTTTCAGCAATACATCCTTCAGGGTGGTTGCGGTTACGAACATAACCTTTAAAAATCACTGAAATTCCTTAACTTCAGATAAAATTTATTATGTTAGGGTTCCAAACAACAACACCTCCCCACATCTACAAGTTCCCATTAGCACCATTTGACTATTTGAGTATATTAGGAAATTTCAGATGAAAATGAAACAGTAAGCAATGAATATGAAGATAATGAAGGCAGATCACTAACTGGAGATATAAAACCATTTGTCTTAGAAATGTCTCCATTTGGAAGCTGTAGGAGAAGAGGGCACTCCTTTGCAGATGGTACATATCTGAATGCATAAAGAAAGAAAATCAACATAGGGAGATTGGATTAGAATGAAATATTTCTTCTGAATAAATTACACCATTTAGCATGGCTTAAATTAACAAATCAAGGACACAACCAGGAGATGATGACAGAAAACACCAAAAAAGTAATTCAAAAATACAGGATTTCCCAACTTTTATATAAAACAAAACTGGTACGAAAAATTTATTTTCCACAGCCAAAATTGCCCTGCAGAAAGTAATCATGGATCCTTAAAAACCCCAACTATAAATAAACTGATAACTATGTACTGTCTTTTCAAAATACACATAAGGCAAGCTTAGCAAATAAGATTAGTGTAGCTATGCTTCAGGAAAGAAGACATTGTCAACTGTAAAGAAAATATGCTAAAAAGCTAATCAAATGCCTCGTGCTGTTGTATCATATTCAATTTATCTTAAATCAATCGAATCAAAATATAACGACTATATCTGTACACTATTTCAGCAAGTACATAAATGGAGAAGGAAGTAAAAGGATATACACCACAAATTGCAATATCTTTGACTGCCCGCCTGCTCCAATAGAAGTATCCAAGTGCCACTCATTTGAATTCACCTATTTGAAAATCAATACCATTATGAGTGAAAAGAATAAAAACCAAATCATCTCATAATAGATGCATAATAAACCATGATGAGAAAAGATAACATGAGTGCCTGACTATTCTTGCTTGTTAAAGAACCATACTGTAAAATTTAAGAACAAGTCAATATTGAAGGAGGTTTAATAGCAATATTCTTCCCAAACTTCCAGTAATATATCCCAAAAAAAAATTGAGAACTTTAAGAAACGTACAAAGAAAGGAAGATCCTTCGTACTAAAGATGTAGCTCTTCCACTTTTCATCCCAGTATGAGAATGAGGATTTTGGCGTATGGTATAAAACCTAAAAGTGAGAATGAACAACAAAAATAAACCAGAGTCAGATAGAAACACGCTTTAAATGGACACAACACCAATGATAATTTAAGTAAATAAGAGTTGATGGAGGGAAGAAAGAACAATCACCTGACTTTCAACACTGATATTTGCAATAGGTCTCAAAACCTTAATTATAGGGGCCAATAGAGTTTCATCTATTCTTTGGAAATCCCTACAGATATAAGTAAATGGAAGATGAATAAATTTCTAGAACACTAGTTAAAGAAGATACGTTTAACTTATTCGACCAGGTGTCCATTAATGTTTGTTTGTATACTATACTCTTTTAACTTGAACCAATGAACTTAAACTGACATCCAATCACATTAATAACCAAAGTAAGTGAGTTGGCATTAGATATTGAATTGAGGAACTTAAACTGACATCCAACCACATTAATAACCACAGTAAGTGAGTTGGCATTAGATATTGAATTGAGCAATTCACCTCATACTCCAGTCTTGGTCATGCAAATGCAAAATTTGATCAATACATTAGACTCTAAATATGAAAAACTAGCTGAAAAATAGATCTGAAAATGCAAATCATGACCGTATTTGTCTCTATCACAGATTTTTCTTATCTAAATTAACCCAATAACAACTTGATGCATTCAAACTATGACAACACTATCATTAATAAACGTGGAAAAGAAGAATATAGGCAGTAACAACAAACATTGTACCAATCATAAACCCAGTCCTTGGGTTCGGCGTTGAGCAAATTAAAAGAAAGCACAACCCTACCATCAGCACCACCCCAGGCATAAACTCCCCATGAATCAACCCACTCTCTCTCTCCTCCATTTGCAAACACCTTCACAAATATCTCCGCAATTCTCGAAACCAACACACTCTCTTCCTCCTCTTCAACGCTCCCCACAATCCACGCACGCCTGTACTTCCCCACCACCGCCTTAATCCCCTCTCCGCCTCCATTCACCACCACCACACTGTAAACATTCTTCTTCCCTCCCAACACAGACTACTCCACAACTCATCAACGTCACCATCATCAAAATCAGCGGCACTGATTGCGCCACATCGGTAGTCACTACTACCACCACTTAGATCTGTTTGCGCACACCTGGAAATGGAGTCAACAGTGACGGCGAGCGCGAGATTGTCACTACAGGCGCCACATTGGGAGGAATTCAAGGTCAGTTTAGTAATTTCGTCAAGGATTGACCGTTGGAGATGGTTAGGGGTTGGAACAAAGGCTGCGCAATGAAAAAAAAGGTGGGAATGAGAGGAACCCTAAATTACCAAGATTGATTTGGTAACTACGGTTCAGGTTTTGACCCGACAAATACATATATATTTTTATAAACCGCGGTTTAAGGAACAAAAGTCACGATTTGGCCCAGTGGTAAAGCCTTACAATAAAAAAAAAATTTATATCAATGGTTACAATTTCGAGTCCCAGCAGACTTAAGGAAATAATTTTTTTTTTTAATTTTTTTACTGATACTAAGGTATCATTAATTACTGACACTAAATTTACTGACACTCTAGTGTCAGTAATATATGCGAAAAACGTCACTTCCGCGAGGTGTTGGTTCAACTCCAGACGACTACGCGTTTTTTTTTTTTTTTTTTTATTTCTTACTGATACTATTGTAATAGTAATTACTGACACTAAAATCGCTGATACCATAGTGTCAGTAATTATTGATATTTAAGTGAAAAACACGGAAATAGGCCCATTTACACGTCGTTTCTGACACTTTTAGCCTAGTGTCACTAACCTTAGTGTCAGTAAAGGCCTTTTTTCTTGTAGTGCCATGCGGTTTTTCCTGAGAGGAATACCGATATGCAGTGGTCAGTGGGAGGATAGTATACTCGATGGAAATCGGAGTAATACTGTTCAAGGCACTGAATCTTAATGGAACATGAATAGTTCATCCAGGATGAGACTATTACCATTAATCTTCGAATACACAAGACCGCGTAGGTCGGACATTCAGAAAACAACCTGGGGTATGGGTTTCTGATCTAACCTCATAAAGATGTGAATCTTATTGAGGAATACCAACTGACTACGTATGAGGAAGTGATACAAGGTATCAACTCCCTAATTATGGCAAAGTGCCATATAATCCGAAATAGATTCCATGTATGTCAACCAGTTTGGATACTTGTTGATGTACCACAAGGCATTGTGCCTAATGGTACTTAAAAGTCTTCTAGGAAGACATACATGGATGGCAACATACCAGCGTATAAAGCTAGGCTTTTAACGGAAAGGTATCGTTATCAACATTGTGTTGATTACGATTCAACCTTTTACCTGTTGCCACGGTAAATCCATTTGGATAATGCAGGCTATTCGATCCATGATTGGATTGAAGCAAGCATTAGGTTCTTGGAATTATCGTTTTGATGTAATCATAATGGAGTATGATTTAATTCAAAACGAAATGATTCTTGTGTATATAAAAGGGTTAGTGGGAGTGCACTGACATGAATGTCCTGTAAAATAATGATAATATGTCATTTCTTGGAAATGAAATTCCTATAAAGCAATCGGTGAAAGCTTGGCTTTCATAAGAAATTCTTCGTAGAATTCTGGGGAGTAACAACCTTTATTCTTTATTCAAGGAATAAAGATCTACAGGGATAGATTTGGAGTTGTTAACACTCTCTGGAAACCGTACATTGAAAAATGTACAACACCTGGTGTATCATACGCTTTGAGCATATGGATTCGCAAACAGGCCAATCCGAGTGATAGTCACTGGATTGATGTTAAGAACATCCGTTAGTATCTTAGAGAACTAAGGATGCTGTCTTAGTCTATGGAGAATGAGAACTTGAAGTGACTGGGATCACTGTAACAAGTTTCCTATAACCGATAAAGACGACTAAAAGTCGCAAACGGTACTATATAGTTTGAATAACGGTACAGTGAGCTGGAAATCTTCCAAGCAAGATACTGTTACCGAATAAACAATAAATGCGGGTTGTTGCTGCAGCTGAAGCAGCAATAGAAGTCATTTGGGTCGATACAAATCTAATTAGATTAGATATAGTTCTGTTAGCAGCTGAGCTAGACCTCAGCACAAGCTAAAGAATTAATGGTCTCATCAACGATCCAGATACATACTTAGATACTCATCTGATTTATTCGGATCATATATCGTGGCGATGTGATGATCGAATAAATCGCATCAAGATGATAATCATGCAAATCCGCTGACGAAAGCATTTCTCAGCAGTTTGAGCCAACCGTACCTAGTTCGGGTGTTAGACACTCGAGTGACAGGCTATGTGCCAAGTGGGAGATTGTTGGATAATATGACCCATAGCATCACTATTTGTACAGATCATTGTGTTGTTGTACAAATTAACTATGTGACAAAGGAGATTGCACTCTTATCATTTGTGATTAGATCACCTTAGATGTATAAATGATGAGAGGTCTCTATGATTAGTTCCTGGACTGAGAATGATATGAGACGGTATCAGTCCCCGAAGGTTTAATCATTAATATCCCTAGCCGGAGTATTATCGAGACTGGACATCGATAATGCGAATAGGCTAGTATTGCACTTGTGCGCGTTGTGAGGGTACAACGGCATAGTTCTCATATATTTAAGTATTTGATACTTATGCAAGTGCGATAGGAGGTTGTGTTTCACCGATGGTACGGGAAACAGCTTCGCTCTGGATAGACCCCTCGGAATCCCATTGGTATTATGACTATGTGTCTATGGGAGGCCGAAATCAGGGTAGGTGTGTATGTCTTAACCTGAGACTTACATCGCTAATACTTACGATAATCGATAGACTTTGGTCTTGGTGGTACAGGGCTTTAACCGGTTCTGTGTACACCACTTCTGGGTTTATCAGAGAGTCGTAGTGTATTGGGTGTGATGTCAAGACGGAAGTATCACTTCAGTCATAGTGGAGATGATGTCACGCAGGATACGGTACAAGTGCTCTTAAGTGTTGCGCAACCATCAGGATGTTATGACCAGGTCATGCATATCCGATTATAGAGACTAGTTACCAGACATCCGACATGTGCTTCGGACGGGGCAGACACTTATCCAGCCCCAGCCCTAGCACGTGACTATCCGATACTGGGCCGATTATACACAATACTACGGTAATACTACGCTTGATACAGATCTATATATTCCTGTAAGAATATTTCTGGAGAATTGGGTAGGCATGGCGCTTTGCTAGAAGCCAACCTTGTCTTGTAAATCGGTATAAACGTAGTACGAGGTACTTACGTGTTCGGATAGTCTGATAACCGTATTTACTGCCAACATATCCGGAGATCTCATGGGTCGCTTCCTGAAGATTCACCGATGACGTATGACTCGCACTTTAATAAATCTGGGATTAATTAGTAGAGAGAGATAGAAAATTAATCTGGGATTAATTCGATGAGAGAGAAAATTAATCTGGGATTAATCACGGAGATATTTTATCTCGGATAAAATATCGTTAAAGAGAGAGAATGATTAATTTGGAATTAATCGATAAAATAATATATTCGATATATGATAAGAAATTAGATTTCGACGCGGAATTAAAATTAGATTTTAATTCGGGCGAACGAATTAATTTAGAATTAATTCGTTAGCGACGTAAATAGTGATTTCGCTAGGCGTAATCATTTAATTACGACGCGACGAAAAATTCGTTAATTTGGAATTAGCGAACCCGAGCCCGGGATTATTTGCGAGCGCATTCGCATTTCGAATTCGAGTGCGGCACGCAAGTCAAATCACTAGTCGCGTCAATTGTCAAATCACTTGTCACTTTGAGTGATGTGACATGACAAGTTGTCACTTTATTAAAGTGAAGTGACTTGATGTAACAAAAAGAGAAGTGATGGGTGAAAGGTTGAAAAGCACTTTTTGCTTTTTGACTTTTAATAAATGAAAATGTTTTATGTATTTGATTTTTGTTTTTGGAAAATAAAAATAAAATATATAAGTAATACATTTTTTTTTTACTTTTCTCTCTCTCTCATTTTCGGTTAAAGTCATCAAATATATGTTCCAATTATAATATGCCAATTATATGTTCCAATTATAATATGCCATTTCCAAACAAATCATGACAAAAGATATTTAATTTATTAATTAATTTAATTATTTAACAATTAAATAATTAATTAATAAATATAAATATAAATATCTTAAATATATATATTATATTTACATTAAATATCTCAAATACATATATTCATGATATAATTTTAAATATCACAAATTGATATTTAATTAATATGTATTTAATAATATCAAATATGACATACAAATACACATTAATTCGGAAATGACCGTTAGGTCCCGATTGCATGTATTTTTCGTTTAACCATTAAACGAGTTATAAATAATCAGTATTATTTATAACAGTTGCCCTAGAGATCTACGAGTATATTTCATTAGTGAGACTCTCTAGATTCAGGCATATCCGTCACGAAATCAAATTACATGTCCATAGTTCACCCACCCGTAAATTATGACGAACATGGATAAACTCACTGAATCATACAGGTCGAGGTCATTGCATACGTATAATTCCTCCGTCACAGGTATCCGGATTAATCCAGAGTTATAGTTAAAAATATCAAATCTCTATAGATGTAATCACGTCGACGTTTCTATTAGCAATCCCTCAAATAACACTTAGAACTAATTTCTACAGTGTACCACGGGCCCATGGATTTAACAGATTGCTAATTCCATATTGAATACCTATTCTTTGTACACATAGCTGATGGATCCTATCTTGATACACACAGGATATCCTGAGCATCGGTCCACACCCAACGAACAGGCGGAGGTCTGATCTAAATAGATCGGTGACGTGACTGTCATCTAATTGTGGAGGATAACTCAGATATCCATAGTGGTATCTCAAGTAAAAGAATCATTATGCTCACTCAACCCGAGAAGATTCTTATTGACGTTGGTGTACCATCCATTAAGAATCTTCAGTGAGTCATTCAGTGTTTATCCGCTATAAACACCTATACGTTTATACGAGTCTCCAAGACTCATGGTTCACTGAGAAACCATCGGAATCCTAGATTCCAATATACGACATGTACTAGTTTTAACAAGTTTACTTTACTGACCAAGTAGTGTAAACCTTGACCGGGAACTGTCTAAGAATGACAACGTCATGATACAACTCAATGTCAGTTGCGACGCTTTTGCAACAGTATCATAACTAATCATTCTAAGGTTGGTTACGTCTTTACCATATTAAAGAAGAAGTTATATAAAAGAAACTGTTCATTTTATTCATAATAAAACGTTACATAAGTATTTACAAGGAAATAAATAATAAATTTGGCGCTCAGAGCACCAACCCTAACATCGTTATCAGTTACACGATGATTGTATGTATACCTCTGAGTATATGTGTGTGTATGTTAAGATTGTTAATATATGCTTGTGTATATATATTGTAAAATAGACTGAATATGTTTGAAAGTCTTTGGTAATGGAAATATTTCTAAGTAAGAACTCTGAAAATGAGATTTGCATGAATATAAGAGAAGTGTGCTGCAGTATGTGTGAATGGAAATGAACACCAAGTGTTAAGCTATTATAAGGTTATCATGGTCAAAAAATGATGAAGTAAGTTGTTTTGGTATTGAAGATAGTTTGTAAGTAAATAGAGGAAATCATGTTTTGAATATAAGAAAGTATGTTTGTTTATCAATTTGATGATATTTCAAAGATGCTTAATAGTAATAAAGTATAATAAATCTGACTTCACGTCTCATATGATGGAAATGGATTCGTTGTAAAATTACTTGCTTTATGATGTTCGGGTTGATGCTTTGTGAGATTTGATTGTTTGGTTAATAAATTTCCATATATGAGAATTTATCATTGTAAAGTATAAAGGATAATAAAAAATGATAAATGTAAACTTGTAATAATCTAGTAATTCTGATAAAATGCCGATATATTTGATTTATTTGTTTATAATTTATGTCTGACTTATATGTTCTGTTGTAGTACTAGCATGGTTACTTACTAAGTTTTTATAACTTACACCAAACTAGTTTGCTAGTTTTGCAGGTTAGCTACCAGAATAGTCAACCACGGCAGCTTTGGAAGTCATACTCGAGACGCGGATCACCCAAATGACAGTTACCATCGCAAGTGTTATGGGAGAAGTTTTAGAAGTTTAGGATAATTGATTTATTATTTTTTTTGTCGTGCCGAGCACACCAATTGTATTAAGTAAATTTTTTTATTGTGAATGATTTTATGGGCATAGAGCCCTTGAATGTTGATAGATGATATGGGCACGAAGCCCTTATGATATATTATGTTTATATCAGGTTCATTTTGATGTGGACTTTTTTTCCAGGTTGTCTACTTTTAGTTTACATCATGCCCGATTTTCTTTAAATTTAGAGCCTTAGGGAGATGAGTCAATCATATCTCGTGCCGGTACCATCCTACCTATAGCAGGGTGTTATAGTTGTGGTATCAGAGCAAAGTTTTAGGTGTCACTGACTGCAGCTACATGGTATCCAATCATCTAAGTAAGTTTTTCGTTACACATAGACTTTACAGATCTCATGTTTGTAACTTGATTTGATCTTAGGTATATAATATGATGTGCAATGGTTTTGATTTGATATGTGTGATTTGGATTATCTATATATGTTTGTGGACTATGAATATATGTATGTGTAAGGGTATACTAAGTTAAAAATATGTGGTTTATATCGGTATATGTATAAGTAAGTAATGTGAATTCAAGGTATTTTGAGGTACGAGAGATTCTATGATGTTGATAGTCTGAATTGTAAAAGGATATTATGATTTATGTTTTCAAAACTTGTTATTTGATTTTTGGCATAAAAGTATTTTGAGAAGAAAAAGGAAAGGAAAGAAGAAAGAAAGAAAGAAAGTTTCCAGATATTTTGATTTTGATTATAAAGGATAAAGAAATATTTCTGCCTTGATGCTTGACTCACATTTTCATATTTTGAGATTTATCAATATGTTTCCATCGAGGTTCTTGATAATATGTTTCCATCTCGGCGCTCAAAAATGATTTTGATATTTTTAAACAGTACAACTTTATTTTTCGTGGAGACGCTCGAAAATCTGTTTCTGTCACGGTGCTTGATGATTTTATGTTTTTAAACCCCCCTGACGCTTATATATATTTTGTTCTGGCTTGGCTGAGGCGCTTGTTATGGGGTACAGACATCAGAAAATGACTGGCCCACTACTCTGTCGACATAGTTCGTACACTGTCCGGTCTGTACGTGCGACTGAATAGTGGATGCTCGATATGTATTATGAAAAGTTTGCATCAAAAATTTATTTTTGATTTACACATATTTATATTTTGGGGGGAAAAATATTTTTAAAAAGAATTATATTTTGATTTTGATGCATTTCGATATTTTTTATGATATTATATGATATGATATGTTTCTGTCACGACACTTGTATATGGTTTTTAAAGTTTTATAATTTGATATGATATGTTTCCGCTGTGGCGCTTGTATAAGGGTTTGCCCAACTACAGTGGGCCGACCAGACCCTGTTGCGATAAGGGATTATTTCGTTCATTGTCCAATCTATACGTGTGATTTGGGCATTGGGCACTCATTATGTTTTGTCCAGTTGCGTTATGCTGGATGCTCGATATGAATTTACGATGATGTATTTTGAAAATGATTTTTGTTTATAGTAAGAGAGTTTTTCAAATGCATTTTCAATAAGGTTTTGAAAGAGATTGACTTACGTTTTCCATTTTAATGATATCAGAAACTGACGAATTTCAGATTGTCAACATCATATGAGTATTATGGTTATGTGTCACTTCTGGTTGTGACGATAGATGTATTTGTTTATATAAGAGTTTATGTTTTCTATAAGAGTACATATATAAGTTTATAGATTAGTCACAGATCTTTTAATTATCGTGATGGTTATGTAAGCTATGTATTTAGCCATACAATGTTGCAGGTGCGATTGGATATATATGTATGTAAATTTTGATGTTGATGCCGTTTACATATATCATATGAAATGACATGATGTGAAATGAATAGGTTCCATTTCAGATTATGGACGAAATGAATAGTATGAAATCTATATTAAGTTTATGTCTTGATATTGTATTTGATTGCATGTAAAGAACTTGTGTTATGTTCTTCGTTTGTAATAATGCATGTGATTGACTGCATCGAATTCATGTTCGGCTTATGTTTCTATGATGGATTAACTTGGAATGGTTTGAGCTTGTTCTTATGAATGAATGTGAATTGAAATGACAGGTTTGGCTTGATTCTGGCCTGAAATATTTGATTCGATGTGTTTTGTTTTGAAATAGCATGAATTGTAATGATGTATGAAATACGTGACTTTTGAAGATGTGTAAAGTGAGGAATTTCTGAATACAGGTAAGATTGTAACGTACTTGTGTTCGATTATGAAGATTGGAAGTAGGGATAGAGAAATTTCGAGGATGAAATTTTTATAAGGAGGAGAGGATATAATAACCTGAGTTTTTCTGAAAAACGTTGAATGGTTTCCGAATTAAAGTTAAGGTTTTGGAATGTGGTGGTATTTGAAAATATGAGTACATGTGTTGGAAAATAGATCATAATATTTTAAAGTGAAGATTCGTCGCGTTGGAAAATTCGTGGTTTTGAGAATCGATTACGCGATTTCTGATTATATCATTATACGCATAAAAGTTTTTTTATCTCGACTATAAAATAGTAAACGAACTCCGATTGAGTTGATTATTAAACCATTAGACTTTTTCGGGACGAACAATATTATAATTTTTTAATATAAGAAGGGGCTTGATTATAATTTTCGGGGGTCTGAACATAAATTTCAGAAACTTTTCTATAAATACCCTCAAGTTTCAAAAATTGCGAAAAAATTCAGAAGTCCATTGGACCTCTCACCCGACCCCTCCCTGCATTTTTTGGAGCATGCCTACGCCAGCTGGCGCGCCACCACGGAAAGGTGCACTAGCCCGCCCCCATCCACCAGCTGCTGGCGCCCGGCTTGAAGTCGTCGGATTCTGAAGAAACCAATGGGAAATGCGTTTGAATGTGGGTTTCACAATCTCGGCTCGTCGCTTCATTTCACAGCCTGAGACACCCGTCAAATCGAAGCTCTTGGAGAGTACTACAAGTTAGTAGTGATGGATTTTCTATTCCGTGCATAGTTGTACATGAGATGAGGGAGAAAGATTCGGATAAATAGTGACCCATGGTGATCAGTAACTCCGTGTTGGGTTTCCTCTAAGTCCCGAGGATTTATTATCAAGCATAAAACACATTTGAATACATCAAAGGAAGTTGCGGAATACTTACATCGAGTGGTTAAGCGATGCGTCGAAGAGTAAAAATATTTTTTTCTCCCTCCAAGGTGGCTCGGCAGTGAGCAGAAAAGTGTCCTCCATTTTCGGCCATCAAGGTCCTCCAAGCTCCAAGCTCACGGTTGGTTTCCCTATCACCTTCGCAAGACTCAAATGGTGTGCTAGCACTTGATGATTTTGCCATAAAATCATCACTTGTTTCTCCTTCATTTTCACGGCAGTGAACCAGAAAAAGAAGAGGAAGACAACCCCCTTTTGGGCGTGAGAGAGAGGGAATAGTGGAGAGAAGAGAATGTGTTGGTTGGTTTATTGATTTCAAAAATCAAAACATATACCAAACATATAAAATAATAATATATGTCAATCAAGCTTTCAAAAAGCTTTCAAACCACTTCCATCAATCAATCAAGTGACAAGTTGTCACAACACTCAAAGTGACAAGAGACTTGACGCTTGATGTGACTTGCGTGCCGCACTCGAATTTGAAATGCGAATGCGCTCGCAAACACTCCCGGGCTTGGGTTCGCTAATTCCAAATTAACGATTTTTTCCGTTGCGACGAAATTAAATAATTATGCCTAGCAAAATCACTATTCGCGACGCTAACGAATTAATTCTAAATTAACTCGTTCGCCCGAATTAAAATCTAATTTCAATTCCGCGTCGAAATCCAATTTCGTATAATATATCAAATATATTATTTTATCGATTAATTCCAAATTAATCGTTCTCTCTCTTTAATTAATATTTTATCCCAGATAAAATATCTCCATAATTAATCCCAGATTAATTTTCTCTCTCGTCCACTTAATCCCAGATTAATTAAGTGCGAGTCATACGTCATCGGTGAATCTTCGGGAAGCGACCCATGAGATCCCCAGATATGTTGGCAGTAAATTCGGTCGTTGGACTATCCGAACACGTACGTACCTAGTACTACGTTTGTACCGATTTACAAGACAAGGTTGGCTTCTAGCAAAGCGCCATACCTACCAAATTCTCCAGAAATATCCTTACAGGAATATATGATCTATATCAAGCCTAGTATACGTAGTATTACGTATTTCGATCCAGTATCGAATGTCACGTGCAAGGCCTGGGGCTGGAAATGTGTCTGCCCCGTACGAAGCACATATCGGATCTCTGGTAACTAGTCTCTATAATCGGATAAACATGACCTAGTCATAATATCCCGATAGCTGGAACATATAAGAGAACCAGTCCCGTATCCTACGTAACCATCATCTCCACTATGACTGGAGTGATACTTTCGTCTTGACATCACACCCAACACACTACGATTCTCAATATACCCAGCAGAGGCGTACACAGAACCTGTTAAAGCCCTGGACGACCTAAAACCAAAGTACATTGATTGTCGCAAGTATTAGCGGTGCAAGTATCAAGTTAAGACCAAATACACCTACCCTGATTTCGGACTTCCATAGACACATAGTCATACTACCAATGGAATTCCGAGGGGTCTATCCAGAACGAAGTTGTTTCCCGTACCATCGGTAAAACACAACCTCCTATTACACTTGCATGAGTATCATATACCCAAATATATGAGAACTATGTCGTTATGCCCTCACAACGCGCACAAGTGTAATACTAGTCTTTTACGCATTATCGATGTCCAATCTCGATAATACTCTGACTAGGGATATTTAATGATTTATCCTTCGTGGACTGATACTGTCTCATATCATCTCAATCCAGGAACAAATCATAAGGACCTCCTATCATTTATACATCTTGGTGATCTAATCACAAATGATAAGAGAGCAATCTCATTTGTCACATAGTTAATTTGTACAACAACACCATGATCTGTACAAATAGTGACGCTATGGGTCATAACTGTTCTACACTAAGTGAGTGGACAAAAATTGAAAAACTGTTACAAAAATATTTGGTTCTAAAACCAAAAATTCAAGAAATGGCTTTATACCAAAAACTCTTTTTCTATCAGAAAAATCTGGGCTTCTTTCTGAAAATCTCTTCTGAACTCTTTCTAAAAAACTTATCTTTCTGAAGGTTTTTTATAAAACTGATGTTTTCTGAAAAACTTGTTTTTTACGTAAAATGATGTGTCTTGATTTTAATGATAGTTATGAGTTGTATATGATATTATGAAAATTCTTGAATAAATTCGGGTAGGTTCAGATGGTTCGGGACTCTTTTGTATCATTTGCAGAAATGTTTTCGAAAGATTTTCCAAAAACACATAAACCAGGAATTTAAGTTAACTGGTTAGTTTATAATGATATTTTAAGAATATTGAAATTGAAAGTATTGAAATCGGACATGATTTGGTTGTTCCGAAAAGATTCGTAATTTTGTCGCAATATAGTTAAGAACTCCATAAGTTATGATTATGACGGCGTTTCGCCATTTATTTTGATAGATTTGACTAGGACCTGGAGTTCTCGCGAAGCTAGGTTTGTAACTCACGTGATGAGTGCTTGAATAATTTATTAGTGTTATATATATATATTAAAGGATATTCTTGAGAGAAAAGTTCAAGATTACGTATGGTTAGGATAATCAACCACCACAGGTATGGATTTTTATAATGTTATGATATGAAGTGAAATATTTGGTTATGTGGATGTCTGATGATGTATGTAAATATATGAACCTGTAATGGTATGCAAAAGTATATGTGAATGGATTTGTTTATATAAATATAGGAACACGTATTTGTGTATGTATGAAATGATAAGATAAGGTATGATTTGAGTATATAAGATCGGTAAGTAGGAAAAATAATTGGTTTCTGAGGTTGTATAAGCATGTGTATGTGTACGGTATTTCTATAAGTTCGTTATTAACTATTACATGTGATTTATCTGTGCGGTGTTTGGGTGATTAAGGGTGATGAGAAGTTAACATAAGCTAAGCTTTTCCTGAATGGTTAAGGTACTTGAGGGGAAATATGCTTTTTTATGAATAGATATGTCTTAACTAGTAATTTTTTATGCCATCAATGTTTCCTGATAAGAATTTTAGAAACTAAATATGTTTGATCGATAAATAAAAGACATTAGGATTAATATATGGTATGGTATGGTATCCGAATTCGATGAGAAATGTGTGTTCATATGTTTGAGATATATGTATGTATATTAGTATTGGAATGATGACTTGAAGTGTGTGTCATGTATATGCTTGCGTATGAGAAATCGTACTATGAGTTGTGTTATGAGATATGTGCTCATGTATGTATGTTTAATTGATTGATAGTTTCTCGGTATAGTAGTTGAGTTGGTTCGGAATCCGTTCGGACGACATTCATCTCATACCTATTATAAAATAGCTAAAAAGTCTCGTACGAGTATTGTATGTGTAAGCCAGCTTATGTGTATGTGTTGTTTTTGTTGTGTGCTCCTTGATGTTTTGACTGCTGTGTATGTTTTGTTATCAGTTACATGATGATTGTATGTATACCTCTAAGTATGTATTTGTGTATGTTAAGATTGTTAATGTATGTATGTATATATATATTGTAAAAGAGACTGAATATTTTTGAAAGGCTTTGGTAATGAAAATGTTTCCAAGTAAGAACTCTGAAAATGGTATTTGCATGAATATAAAAGAAATGTGATACGATATGTCTGAATGCAAGTGAACCCCAAGTCTTAAGCTATTGTAAGGTTATCGTGGTTAAAGAAGGATGAAGTAAGTTGTTTTGATATTGAAGATAGTTTGTAACTAAATAGAAGAAATTTTGTTTTGAATAGGTGGAAGTATGTTTGTTTTATCGATTTCATGATATTTCAAAGATGCTTAATCGTAATAAAGTATAATAAATCTGACTTCACGTCTCATATGATGGAAAATGATTCGATGTAAAATGACTTGTTCTATGATGTTCGGGTTGATGCTTTGTGAGATTTAAATGTTTGGTTAATAAATTGGCATATATAAGAATTTGTCATGGTAAAGTATAAAGGATAATAAAAGTTGATAAATCAAAATTTGTAACAGTTTAGTAATTCTAATAATCTGCTGATATGTTTGATTTGTTTATTTGTAATTTATGTCTGACTTGTATGTTCTGTTGTAGTACTCGCATGGTTACTTACTGAGTTTTTATAACTCACACCAAACCAGTTTGCTATTTTTGCAGGTTGGCTTCCAGAATAGTCAACTACGACAGCTTTGGAAGTAATGCTCGAGACGCGGATCACCCAAGCGGTATTCACCCTTGCAAGTGTCCTGGGAGAAGTTTTAAAAGTTTAGGATATTTTATTTATTCTTTTATTTGTCGTGTTGAGCAGACCATTTGTATTAAGTAAATGTTTGGATTGTTCATGATGTTGTGGGCACGAGCCCTTGAGTGTTGATAGATGATGTGGGGACAAAGCCCTGAGGTCTTTTTGATATATGATGTTTATTTCAAGTTCGTTTTGATGCTAGACTTTGTTCCAGGTTGTCCAGTTTTAGGATACATCATACCCGATTTCCTGTAAATTTAGAGGCTTAGGGAGATAGGTTAATCCTGTCTCCTGCCGGTAGCATCCTGACTCTGGCGGGGTGTTACATTATAGCACTAGTTTCAGTTTCCAGGTAAAATTTAGAAAAGCTTCTGAAATGTCCCAAAACTTTACAAATGGATCTGGAACATTTCATATCTATTCTGTTCCTCCCAAAACCAGTCAAATACATCTACTACATCATAATATATGATACCGGGATCATTAGCTAATTTGAATTCTCAAATGACGCGTTTTCGGAAAATTTTCGCAAAAACTTCTGATCACATTATGCAAGGATCCTAAACCCTCCAAAAATATTCGGAACCATGTAAACATCATCATATCTGCATAATTGATTCATATTTAACATTACATTCATCAAAGCATAGACACGTGCAAAATCTGATTTTACCGGAAACTCGATTATCAAACAGGATCAGTCTAATTCATTATGATTTCATCTGAATTCTACCAATAGCATAAATTTATTATATTCTAACTTACTTAATTCAATACATGTCAAAAAATTACTTTACGACACTACTGGAAGCATCCAAATATAAAACGAGAAACTTGGAAATATCGAATTTTTACTAGGAGGTCTTACCGAGATTCCGAGGGTACCGACAAACTCCCAACACTCACACTGACAGGTAGGAATCAGTGAGATTAAGTTTATAAAAGGCCTTCTTAAGTTTACAAGTATATTAGAGTTCTGACTGGATGCAAAACTCCTAGGTTATTCCATATAGATTTCTTTATCATAAATTCATTTTGGGACATCGTTTTGATATCATTTTCTAAATCTCGTAACCATGGTATGCAGCAATATCCGATAAAATCCTTATTGATGTGAGCATTGCAACTAGAGAAAAAAGGTGTCCTCGAAGTCTATACTGGGCTTTTGAGTATAACCTTTTATAACTAGTCGGGTCTTATTCAACATTTTTATCGAGCCTTCGCCTCATTTAGTAAACCCATTTAAAACTGATAGCAATAATCCTTCAGGAAGCTCAATAAAGTCTTGATTGTGATTCACCTAGTCAATCTCAGATTTCATGGTTCCTTACCATTTACGAATCGATATCCAATAGCGCATCTCTATAGGTGTTGAGATCCTTTGTGATGGTGTCTCAATTTGTAAGAATCACATATATTACTCTAAGTTATGAAAACCACCTATTGATGACAATATTATTTTCTATTAGGAGTCTTAATTGTGTCATTTGGTATTATTCAGAAACGAATACTTATATATTTATACGAGCTTTTAAAAAATTATGACTCATTGTGATGAAACATCATAATTGGATATATGATATTCACCAGTCTCATGAGTTTACGAACAAACCTATGTGGTATCTATATCACTACAGAACTATTCTGTGGTCTTTGTCTTCCACAAATAAATATTTAACAATTAAATCATTAATACAAATAAATCGCAAGTCGATAATACCATAAACAATATAATGAATCAAAAATATTGTCCATGTGTTAGTAAAACATTTTACAATTACAAAATAAATTGGAGCTCGAGCAAAGAAATTAATTTCAACAGTTATATCATAGGAAATAGATGCCATTTAAATCATTGAGCGTCAAAGTGAAGAAGGAATTTTTTTTTTTTTTTAATGATATAGTGTGTTGCATAAGCTTCGATGTTCTAAACGTGTTTTTGTTTACAAATTCTTTACCAAATCAAAGCCCGGCCTGGCCCGGCCAATAAAATTTTAGCCCGGATCTGGGAAAAGTTCCGCCCGGCCCGACTCGGGCCCGGCTTTATCCGGCTTAGTTTCTTAATAATAAAAAAAATTATATATATATATATATATATATATATATATATATATATATTTTTTAGAACCCGGATTGGGCCGGGCCCGGACATATTATGCTGAGCCCGGTTCGGGCATGATTCGGGATTTTTTGACTCCGGACCGGGACCGGGCGGCTTTTCTGCCATCCCTAACCAAAAATTATGTAATACATTATTATTTGAAATTTATTGTTATCGTTTCTAACAAAAACGTTTCTTGGTTTTCAAATATGAGCAGCCTAGCTAGCCATACATGTTGGACAATTATGACCCATAACATCACAATTTGTAAGAGAACATTGTGTTTTTGTACAAATTAATTATGTGACAAAAACAATTGCTATTTTATCATTATTGTAATTGGATTACTTGGATATATATATTAATGATAAAAGTCCATATGGTTAAATCAGATTAATAAGATATAGATAGTATTAGTCCACAAACGGTTTAATCATTACATATCCCTAGTCAAAGTATTATTGAGACTGGACATTGATAATGCAGAATAGACTAGTATTACACTTGTGCGCGTTATGGAAGCTTAACGACATAGTTCTCATATATTTGGATATTGGATACTTATGCAAGTGTAATAAGAGGTTCTGTTAGCCGTTGGACCGGGAATAGTTCGCTCTGGATAGACTCGCTCGGAATCCCATTGGTAGTATGACTATGTGTCTATGGGAATCCGAATCAGGTTAGGTGTATGTGATCTTTAACCTGAGACTTATGTCGCTACTACTTGCGACAATCAGTTTACTTTAGTATTGGTCGTCTGGAGCTTTAACAGATTCTGTGTACGCTTGTATTAGGTTTACTGAGAATCGTAGTGTATTGGATGTGATGTCAAGATGAGAGTATCACTCCAGTCACAGGGAGATGATGGTCACACAAGATACGAAACTAGTAATCTTAAAAGCTGCTGCTATCGGGATAGTATGACTATGTAACATCCCGCCTAAGCCAGGATGCTACCGGCAGGAAACAGGCTAATCCTGCCTCCATAAGCCTCTGACTCTTTATGAAAATTCGGCATGACCTCTACTAAAAGTCATGCAACCTGGATCAAAGTCCAGCATCTCAATACAACCTATAGGGCTCAACACACAGTCTAATACTAAATAATCAACTCAAGTCATAATCCAACTGGGCTCTATGCCCAAAAATGTGTATAAATAAAAACTTTTACAGTTAACTTATACAACACAAATTCTTTTACAACTACACTTATACAACTCGACTCTAATACTCCCAAGATTGGTGACTGGCTGACTGCAATGCTGCTAACTCGGCTCCTCAAGCTCTGAAGACGTGGTTGACCGATCAGGTCACCAACCTGCAAAACTCAAACACTGTTGGGGGTGAGTCATAAGACTCAGTAAGTAACTATGCTCATTCCTTGAGCATCAAACACATGCAAAGTCTGAATCATGTTTCTGTATTAACCTAAACCGTCTATGTGACCATGCAAATATTTACAAGTCTGATTTAGCCATATTACTTTTATCCATTTTATTTCCATAGAACTTGCTACTGATCTTTTTATCTGAACACACACATACATACTTTAACTTCTGTTTACTACATCCATAATAATCACTCATATTAAATACATCAAGTTCTATTTTACTAACTAATAGATTAAGATCCATCACACTTCTTCTGCGCTACTCTGATTCTTCTCTTTACCTTTCTGTATACTCTGAGCTAGTCTGGATTAGATAATTATAATAACTTTCTTTCTTTTATTGTCTTGAAATATCATCAAATCGGTTATACTAAGATATTATTTTGTCAAACATTTAATCCACTATAACCAACTATGTATACATGCATATGTTATCATATCATCATATTCTAGCATCCTTACAATAGGTTCTTTCTAAGTAAACATACAACTCATACAATGGTCATTGATATATATACATTTAAATAAAATCATGCTATCATGCACAAGTATTTTACAAAGTGTTACTTCTATATAAACATGTCACGCACAAATATTAACCATATATACATTTCGATGCAATCATGTCATGCTTTTATGAACTATTACTTTAAAACCTTTTTCTGAAAAACTTACATGTGAATGTACTAGTGCTATAATGCATTAACATCAACTATATGCATCTCAGATGAATTACTAGAATGTATGATTCATATGCATGACTTGTAAACTATACTCTACTTTAATATGCTATGCTTTTAGAAAATGCTTTATGAAATCTTTATGAAAATTCTCTGTTGAAAACTTTACTTAAAAACTGGTTTCTGCTTAAAAATTTTGAATCTCTTAAAAACTGATATTTCTGGAAACATTCTTTTCTAAAAGCTATTTCTGAAAATTGTTTCTGAAGACTGAAAACTACACTTGAAAACTGGGAACTGTATCTAAAAACTGAAAACTGAAATCTAAAAAACTGTTTCTAAACTCTGTTTCTGAAAACCGTGTACTATAATCTGGTTTCTGAAATCTAGGCACTGAAAATCTGAAAACCGTGTACTGAAAATCTGAAAACCGTGTACTGAAAATCTGCTTGCACCCAGGACCATAACTCAACTGGGTGTACTCGATGCCCAGGACCATAACTCAACTGGGCATCTCTAGAACTGGTGGTACCCTACGTCCAGGACAAACACTCAACTGGCAACGTAGAGCTCTACACCCAGGACCATAACTCAACTGGCAGTGTAGCAACCAAGTTCTGAAATCAGGATTTTGGGACTCTGTAGTCCCTAGTCCTGCTCGAGGATCTGAGAGCGTCCCCTCAATCCTCCACATGTGCATATGCTACTATATCCGTCAATTCCAAAGTATCCGTCAATTCCGAATTGTATCTCAAGTTACATACTGGGATGAGTTTTTACCTCATGCCCCGAAAACCATAAAACTCATACTTTAATCTTAAAACTGTAAGAAAACATTTTCTGAAATACGTTTTACTCAAAAATATCTGAAAACTTTTCTTAGAAACACTTTGAATTTTAAAAGCATTAATAACTTTGATTAAATTTTGAAAATCTTCATACACCAATATGCACATACCTTTCTCATGTTTCCATCTACCTTGCCATACTTTCTTATATGCTCATCTTTAGGTTAACATATAACTACATGAATATGTTTGTGCACAATGATAAATTAATAACATATACGTGCTGCCCTTTATATGTTTTCCTCTTTAATCACCTTATGTGATATACATATATATACTGTCTTACATACACTCTACATGTTTCATGCCTGCTTACTTACTTAATAAGCTATGTCAACTCTATAACTATATGCAACTTAACTATTACAAAATGTACTTTAGCATGTCTCTCAATAATGTCTTGTACTCAAACATTCTTATGTCACAACCCATATATGTACTTCATTTATTAGTACATATATACACATATGCATTTTCAACTCGTACTCCTACAGGCATAATTATAATATCATTATATACACACGTTCAATTTTCTATCTTTCTTATTAAGAAATGTACTACTTATCGCCTTTGGTATCTCATAACATAATTTACAACCAATACCTCCAAGAATCACATTTCTTCTCATTAACCTCGAAATCGTTCGACAACCACCCCACATCATATTAAGAAAAATTCATTTCTAAAATACCCAAGTAATTTTAGAGAAACTTTGCAAACCCTTTTATCTATATACTTAAAGAATAAAATTTAAACAACCATTTCAATGAATTTCCTAAGCCAATTAATTCAAGAGGAGCAAGAAATCAAAAGCCATTACCTTAAAATTTAAAGTCTCAACAGCCCCCCAAACTGCCTATAGTGGCCGACCCTATGGCCCCTTCCCAGTTTCAAAACCTTTTCCATTCAACCCAATAGCTACGCACTACATTCCTAATTACCGAATTCATTTAATTTATCCTCTATCACCATACGTAACTGCACCATTAATACATATTATCAGGTTTAAAACTTAATCAATTATTCAACTCTATCAAGGCCGACAATACATCAAAGACTTGGTGTGCATTATTTACACACTTACACTTAAATTTATAATTGACCATGTTCACCACACCTAATTACACTTCAATATGCCTCAATACTTATCAAATTAACCCCAAAACAGCCCTCTACTCCCTATGGCCGAATTTACCCTAAAAATTAAACTATTATTTTATCCATTTTACTATCTAATATCATCAACAGCACTCCAATTTCTAAACTAGGTTTTTATTAAATTTTCCCCAAATTTAAAATTACTTAACCTTATTAATCCCCTTCAATCTCATATTTTAAAATCAATCCTAAATTTGAAACCTTAATCAACACAAACCCTTCAAATACAAACACACTAAATCAAATTCCCAACTATCAATAAATCCCAATTTGGCGAAATTGATTACACTTAAGGAAATCACAGCATAATTTACTTACAAATTGTTACAAACTGTTTATTCCTCTCTCGGTCCAGTCCTTCCTACTCAGCTTCTCACTCTCGGCTTCCCTCTTCTTCTCCCTTCTCCATTTTCGGTCTGCTTTGTTCTTCTTTATTTTCCTTTTCTCAGTTTCAGCTTCTGTTTTTGCTTCTTTCTTCTCGATCCCTGTCTTCTCTCGTGATTCTGCCCATTTTCTTCTTCTTTCTGCTTACTGTTTTTGGTCCTATTTCTCTTTTCTGGTTTCTTCACGAATTCTCTGTGTGTGTGGTATACTGTGTGCGTGAGTATAAATTTTGTGTGTGTGTTCATTAATCCCACGTGTGTGTAAATATCTTAGTATATTTAATATATATATATATATATATATATATCTATATATATATATATATATTTATTTATTTATTTATTTATTAAATGTGTGGTGTCTATTATTATGTCTAGAATTTTCTAGAATAATTAAAGGTATGTTTGGATTAAAATAACTAGGGTTTATTTATTTAATTGATTAAATTCCAATCTTAACTTTTCTAGTTAATTCCATATTATTACACATGTGTAAGCATATTAAAATATCTAGAGTTATCTGTATTAATATGGTTAATTCCAAAATAACCCCTCAAGCTTCATATAATATGAATTTTACAATTAATTTTTTTTTTTTTTTTTAATGAAAAGTTCCCTTTTAGTATAGTAATAAACTTTAGATTCGGACACGGCCTCACGCGTGAAAAATAAAATTCACGCGACACGCTAAAATAACCCGGGTCGTTACAGACTAGGTCATGACTTCCCGATTACAGAGATTAGTTACTCGGGATTCGATATATGCTTCGTACGGGGCAGACACAGAGCTAGCCCTAGGCCTAGCTTGTGACATCTGATACTGGATCGTATTACGCATTACATTATATTAGTATTACTACACCTGATACAGATGATATTCCTCGGCGAATATTTCTGGAGAATTGGTTAGGCACGGTGTTTTGCTAGAAGCCAACCATGTCTTATAAATCGGTGAGAACGTGGTACGGGGTACGCACGTGTTCGGATAGTTCAATAACCGTATTTACTGCCAATATATCCAGGAATCTCTTGGGTCGCTTCCCAAAAATTCACCAGTGACATTTGACTCAGATAGAATTAATCTGGGATTAATTATGAGGGAGAAAATTAATATGGGATTAATTGTGGTAAGAATTAATCTGGGATTATCTTTGTATAGAAGAGAGAACACGATTAATTTAGAATTAATCGATAAAATAAATTTAATAGTTAAATTAGATTTTTCTATTTAATTTATTTATTTGTGGCTAAAATAATATATCGGATATATTAATTGAAATTGAATTTCAATAAGAAATTAATTTAGAATTAATTTGAAAGCGACTATCGTAATAATTTTGTGAGACATAATTATTTAATTAAATTGGATTTAATTATGTAGCGACAGTAAATTCGTTTAATCGAAATTAAACAAACCCGGGCCCAAGTCAAGTTGTGTGTTGAGGAAACCAACTCAAAATTTTGAATTTAAAAGTGGTGGGACCACTTGACTTACATCAAATGTCAAAACTTGATGGAATTAGTTGCCTTTATTTAATTAAGCATTTACAACACACAACCACCAAGTTTTTGAAAAACAACATTCACTCTCTCTTTCTCCTTTGGCTTGGCCGAACACTTCTCTCTTCCTTGTGAAATTTTTGCTTCAAAATTTCATCAAAGCTAGCACTTGGAGGAGTCATTTGAAGTGATAGAGAAACTCACCCAAGGATCAAACAACATATCAACAAGCTTGGAGCTTCATCCAAAGGAAATTTTCGAAATTTCTCCAAATTACTAAGTAAGTGATTCTGCCACTTTTCTTTTAATTTTCACACAAATAATCATGTTTAGGATCTTTTGGCATGTCTTAGAGACTAACAATATATCCACACATACAATGAATAAGAAGGGAACGGCCTTGGGCAAAAATATTTCAAATTAACAAAGTAAATACCAAACAAAAATTTCATAATATTAAAATGGCCTCAGTAAAAAAACAAAATGAGGAACACAGACCCAAAAATAAAAGAAATGGCATATGGCGACGCCCAAAAGCTAGTTATCTGGAGGCACAATACTATATATGAATTAAAAATCTAAAAAATACAAAAAGCCATCCCATCATCAAGCTTCAAAGGATAAAAAATAAAAGTAACAAAAATGGCCAATCAAATGGATAAATATATCAAGAATGAAACAAAATTGTACAACTTCCATTGCTAATAAAGGATATAACACAGCTTTCAACACTCTGGTTCCTCTTTAGGTTTACCTAATTAAGGAATAAGAAATATACTACCGCGATTCCAATAAGGACAACAGTACCAGCGAAGAGGGCGCAGCACAAGCAGCATGAGGTGCATGGTTTTTTCTTTTGTGTATCAGGGTTTCGGCGTTCAACGTGTATTGCATTTTCGGGGGGAGGGAAACGGTAGATTTGATCTCTAGGGATTTGAACGACGTAGGTGCCAGAACTCAAGGCCTGCTGACTTGGTTGAGTAATATCTGTCGTTGCAGATGGGACCCGCTCCGACATGGGACGCGAGCACTGCAGATCAAGATGGAAAGGTGGTGGTGTTCGTTTACTTTGGAGATTGAAGATGGCTTTGCATGGACATGGAACTTTGAAAAAATGGGAGGCTGAGAGACGGATCTATCGATGAAGGTATTAGTGAAAATGTGACCTTAAAACTTGAGATGCTATATTTAGCAAGGGGCTGTTTACTTGGTCAGCTTTTTACGTTATGTTCTTCAACGGTTTACAGAATCGCTTTTGCTTTGCTTCATCAACAATGATATGTGCGGATGATACTTAGCACAACAAATCACAAAAACGGGGTAACTTTTTCGAGAATGATATGTGTTGAATTGGTGTTTTGAACGTCAATCCATATTTTATTTATATATATGTTGACGACTGATTTTTGTTACAAGGGTGATTTGAGAATTCAACTCCTCGAATAAACCTCCCATAAGCAGATAATTTGTTTGATTAATTGGGAACCAAAGCAAATTTAATAAGGAGACAGAAAATCACAGAGAAATCAAGAAATTATCGTGGTTCGGCGGATTGAGGCTCTAACCTACGTCCACGGGAGTAAAGAGGGGGAATTTTATTACTTGTTTGGGTCAAAACTGACATACTTTCTCTCTTTATCACTAAGCTTTTAGATCTCTCTTTACAGGTGGTGAAATATCAAAATTGCTAACCCTTTAATTTGTGGCTTCGACCTCTTTATAGTCTTTTAAACTTACTATTCCACCAACCTATGAAGTCAGCTCATGTCACCCTGTCATCGTCGCCAATGTTCTTTTTCCCCAACCACTTTGCAAACAGTAGCTCTGATCTCTGACTCAACCATCCTCTGCCTGCAAAAGCCCATCATTCCAACCTTTTGTCCACTGCTGCATTCTGCCAATGTTACAGCCCGTAACTCAACCACTCCAACACATTTCCGTTTGTCAGAGTCTTTTCCCTATGAAAGTCGTTGGCTTACTCCCGTCATATCAATTTTCTAGAAGCTCAAACTCTCATGTAGAGCATATGTCATATACCTGTGGGTATAAGATACTATGAACTCTACCTCGGTCCCCGGGTCGGCATGCCGAGGTGGATACTGTTGGATCAACAATTCCTTACTTTTTTACATGGTCAGGTCGGTCGCCATAAACCACCTCGGGTTGGCTTCCTCGTGTGCTCAAATATTGCCGAATCTGATACCTATTCTTTAGGTCAGTTCAGTAGCCCAACCTAGCTTCTTCAATCAGTTCTCCCTTAGGTGTTCCTCTACACTTAAAGCTCGGGCCGTCTGTCTGACCCCTCTCCCCTTAAGGACCTTGGGCCTCTATCATATGTCAAGTGCAAACCCCATTCTACCACTTCCCCAGGCTTTAAACTTCATTGGGGTTAAAAACCACCATCAATATATATCATCTTGTTCTCAGTATCAATGAGTTAGTGAGTTGATGCCACGAACTATAAAAAGATGGCATAGATTGCAGCTATGTTCTCGGGTCGTAGCTCGCGACTATCAACATTGTTATGTCCCTCAGGTTAGGAAGGCATCGCCAAATATTCTCTTTTTGTAATGATTGTTTTTCTTTCATCGCCCACTGAAAAGTCTTCATAGTGTTTTTGAATCGTCTCTAGGAAAATATGAAGGCTCAATGGTATTCCTTAATTGCCCATCACATATGTCAGGCCTTCTTTTTCCTTCCTCTCCGCAAGATGCCAGGTGTCACACATCCACAACTTGCGTGCTAAAACTTAAGACAGTTGTGCCCAACCGAAACCGTGGTTTCAATATGAGCTTTTTATTTGATTTCAACGGACGTGATCTCCCCTATATGTGTCGCTGATCCCGTGCACTCGCTTAAGTGTGATGGTCAGATTTAGCTTGAGATGCCTATTTAAAGGCCGTTCTTCTTCAAGTCCTCCTTTTACCACTTCGTCTTCTCTAAGATCATTCAGAGCTTCACACTTTCTGCAACTTCGAGCCATCAACAACTCATCACATCCTTAATTACCATCTTCAAGCTTTGTAAGTAAGTTCCTCACTATCTTCCTCTTTTTTCGTTTATGCTTTTGTTTACAATAATAAAGGTGACCTGTCGGTGTGGTTTGCCTGTGTTGCTTTCTTATTTTTTCGAGATTTTTATTTTGTGTGTTAATGGCAATGTGAACGGTGAGTTTACTTTGTGCGAATGTGTTTCTACTTTTGTGCATATATTTGGGTGTGTTCTTTCTTGGTTTTCTGTCAGAGATATGAAGTATATGTTTCTAGGGTTTTTTGTGGGTGTGTTCGCCTGTGTTGCTTGCTTGTTTTTCTAGGTTTTGCCAATTTTTAGGGTGCCTAGAGCTTTTAGGGTTGACCACTCGGTAGGGACGATAGCACAATAAACACTAACTTTCGCGTACGTAACACTACAAACCATACAATTAGTTTTTAGAACTAAGTATTTTAAACTAACCTTCCTCCTCGAGTCTTGTCTTGGCAGAAATGTCAGACTCAGAATCCTCTTCTCCAACTTCCCTCAATAATCTACCTGCCATTATGGAATCCACGCACCGGACTGAGAGGTGTTGGAGTTTCTACGGTCGCGAGGATTGATTATTAAGCATAAAATATACATGTGAATACATTAAAGAAGTTGCAGAATACTTACATCGAGCGGTTGAGCGATGCGGTGAAGAACAAATATCTTTTTCTACCCTTTGAGAAGCTCGGCAGTGAGCTGTTCCTTACTCCTCCATTTTCGGCTTTTGCATGATCCATCAAGCTCCAAGCTTTGTTTGGTCATTCCTAGCTCACAAGTGGGTTTCCCTATCACCTTTGTATGTCTCCATTGTGTGCTAGCACTTGGTAATTTTGCCACAAAATCACCATTTTATTCTCCTTCATTCTCGGTCCAAACCAGAAAAACAGAAGAGGAAATGGCCTTGAGGCCGTGAGAGAGATGGAGCATTTTTTGGCTCCAAAACCGTGTAAAATTGAGAGAGAGAGATGGATGTATGTTTTGTATTTCATTTTGTGTATCTAATACACATTATTGAATTTCCAAAAATCAAATAATTGATTTACCAAATACAAAAAGTCAAGGCAATTAAAGGCTTTGCCAACAACTACCATCAATCAATCAATCAATCAAATTGTCACATCACTCAAAGTGACATGTGATTTGACGCTTGATGTGACTAATGATTTGATGCTTGATGTGACTTGCGGGCCGCACTCGAATTCGAAATGCGAATGCGCTCGCAAACACTCTCGGGCTTGGGTTCGCTAATTCCAAATTAACGAATTTTCTGTTGCGACGTAATTAAATGATTATGCATAGCGAAATCACTATTCACGTAGTATTGCGTATTTCGATCCAGTATCGGATGATCACATGCAAGGCCTGGGGTTGGTACAGTGTCTGCCCCGTACGAAGCATATATCAGATCACTAGCAACTAGTCTCTTTATTATCAGATAATCATGACTAAGTCATATTATCCCGATGGTTGCAACCCTTAGAGAACCAGTTCTGTATCCCTACGCGATCATCATCTCCATATGACTGGAGTGATACTTCCGTCTTGACATCACACCCAACACACTACGATTCTCAATATACCCAGCAGAGGCGTACACAGAACCTGTTAAAGCCGTGGATGACCAAAACCAAAGTACATTGATTGTCGCAAGTATTAGTGGTGCAAGTCTCAGGTTAAGACCAAATACACCTACCCTGATTTCAGACTTCCATAGACATATAGTCATACTACCAATGGAATTCCGAGGGGTCTATCCAGAGCGAAGCTGTTTCCCGTACCATCGGTAAACACAACCTCCTATTACACTTGCATGAGTATTCTATACCCAAATATATGAGAACTATGCTGTTATGCCCTCACAACGCGCACAAGTGTAATACTAGTCTTTTATGTATTATCGATGTCCAATCTCGATAATACTCTGACTAGGGATATTTAATGATTAATCCTTTGTGGATTGATACTGTCTCATATCATCTCAATCCAGGAACTAATCATAAGGACCTCCTATCATTTATAAATCTTGGTGATCTAATCACAAATGATAAGAGAGCAATCTCTTTTGTCACATAGTTAATTTGTACAACATCACCATGATCTGTACAAATAATGACGCTATGGGTCATAACTGTCCAACAAGAGGATTGATGTACATAGCTCGGGGTCGGAGAGACTTGACGACTATGACATGAAACCGACTGCTTCTGAAGAGGAAAATTAGCCATACCATAAATGGGTACCCCGACCTGAGCCTAGTCACCCCGAGCTCGACTTTATCAAACTAGACATGGATAAGGATTCATTAATAACTGAGACCAATTTTGAACAATTGAGGACAAGGTTCAACATCCCTGAGACCATCACGTTGAGTGTCCTAGAAGAGTTAGATCAAGTGAGTCCACCCCGCAACGACCAAATGGCCCTTTGCATGTCCTTTTTCGATTTGGGCAGTGTCTGCCATTGCATGGGTATTTCTTAAGGATGTTGGCAGCAATGAATCTGGCCTTATGCCAGCTGAATCTAAATAAGTTGAGGGTGTTGGACAATGTTTATACGTGATCTGGAGCCGAGCAAGGCTGAGAGAGCCATCCCTCTCTGAGATGAAGAGGTTATACAAGATGAATGACAACCTAAAAGAGTAAAACAGTTGGTATTACCTCTCCACCTAAGTCGAGGCTCCTCACAACATCTCAAACCTCCCGACCACTAATAAGAATTTCAAGGACTAGTGGTTCTGGGCCGGAGGCCATGAGGAAGGCACTGGCAGAGTGCAGGAGAGCACATCATAGTCTTTAACATTTTTCGAGTTGAAGGTAATGACCCATCTTCCAACATCATTTTGACCAGTTTTTGTTGGGATATATGCCATAGAGCTTCATGTAATGTAAACAGAATTATTTGTTATGAAATAAAATAACATTATTCATTTTTCAAAATATTTGATTTCAATTGCATATTGTAAATTATCTTGTTTAACCTTGATTACTCATGTGCCTTCAGACTTAGTGTACAAGTGTCATACACAAGAGGATTTAAGTCAGAAGTTAGTAATCTAAAATAGTCCATAGAGAGCAGACAAAATAAGTAATTTGTTTATATTTTATCTATAGATGCGGTATATTCTATAATTGTATGATGACCTTGATCCAGGATCGTCCATATGGTGACATGTGAATTAAGGCACCATGTATGATGTGATAATATAGGACTGGACCCAGATGGAAATGAATTTCTTATAATATCCGTTAAATAATTAAATTCATTTAAATCTACTAGATGGTCATATATGGATTGATCTTAATCCTGAGTGTACTGCGAACTTCTGTATGACAGAGTATGTCATTTGATTTACAAAGATGAGGTTGATGTAGCAATCCCGACCAATAGCTACGTACCTTCGGGACATGGTTTGGTGGGTAGCTGGGGATGTTTTACATAGATATGAAGTTCACTCCTTCTTGCGAGAAGTATATGAGTATCTTTTTTAAGGGTTGATTCGGTACTTGAACGATTAGAGTGCTCAAGTCTTTTTATTGCCAATAGAAAGATTAATATTCATAATAGTTAAGAATAAATTGTTCATTGGAGAATCAATGGTATTTAATGTAAAAATAATTAGAGGGGTATAACGGAAAATATGACCCGACTCTAATTATGAGATACTCATGAATGACCAATATCCATCTACGACAACAAGAGTGCATCTTCGAATTTTTAATGGAATAACCCGAAGTTAATAATTTGAAATATTTAATTAAATAGTTTAATTAATATTTTGGGATTATTGGAGCTTGGAACCGTAGGTCCATATTGTTGGACAATTATGACCCATAGTATCACTATTTGTAAAAGTTATTGTATTTTTGTACAAATTAACTATGTGACAGAGGAAATTGCTATTTTATCATTTTATAATTAGATTACTTGAATATATATAAATGATAAAAGTCCTTATGATTAGTTCCAGATTAATAAGATATGAGACATTATCAATCCACGAATGGTTTAATCATTAAATATCCATGGTCGTAGTATTATCGAGACTGGACATCGATAATACGAAATAGACTAGTATTACACTTGTGCGCGTTATGGAAGCTTAACGACATAGTTCTCATATATTTAAGTATTAGATACTTATGGAAGTGTGATAAGAGGTTATGTTTGCCGATGTTACGGAAACAGCTTCGCTCTGGATAGACCCCTCGGAGTCCCATTGGTAGTATGACTATCTGTCTATGGGAATCCGAATAAGGGTAGGTGTATTTTATCTTTGTTAGGGATATGCCTAATACCCAACTTGTGGATGGGCTATATGTACATGTATTTGTAATATTTTCATTAATTAATAAAATGGAAATCTTTATTATACATGTCTTACATAACTTATATGAATCATCAACACTGTAATAAAGCCATTGGAGTAATAAGACGATGGCTTCCACGCCTTATGAGAATCATTACTCTTAAATGTTCCTAGTCATAGTTTTGTGAATAATCTGGGCGTTCACAAAACGGAGAGACTAGCATGATGATATGATCCGCCCTTAAGTGGGGTAGCCGATCTCATAGGCTACTAGCGGAGATCCGTTCGCTTGGTGCATCACATGGATGCATGAGTTGCTCGTGTCCATCAAACTGATCACCAAAAGTTTTCATATAGAGTATTTATCCCATGTGTCTGTGAGAACTTTCATGTATCGATTATATGACTAGTCCTTAGACTTGAGGTCTTTACAATCTTATATGTGGATCAAATAACTTTGACATTCTCATTCCCCGGTTCAAAAGATCCGGTCATAAGGGTTTGATTGGGTCATTTGTTGAAACACATGAAGTTTGTAAAGATAAAATAGAGAATAGCCACTCTCTCATATAATATTTTCTTATAAGAGTAGTATTCCAGTTCGCGGGTTGATATGTGTGATCAGTGCTTGAGACTGTGGCCACATCGGAAGAATCATGCGAGATTCTTGGTTAGCACGATTAATAACACTATCAACATCATACCTTTGACCATATAGGTAGACAGTTTCCGTACCCTAGGTCAATAGGTGGGGATATAGTGAGGCGAGGGACCGTATCATATGTAAATCGCATACATAATGGGTATATATATCTTTCCTTCTCATTTAGGGGCCTTGGCATGTTGCTAGATGTCAACATTGGTAATTGAAATCGAACGACCATCTGATCGGAGGATAATTTATGTTCGATTAAATTATCATGATTCATTTCATGTCCAACTCGAGGGGAACCCAAAAGGTCACACACAAAAAGTCGAAATCAATGGTTAACAGTGCACAGTACAAATATAACAGCATATATAATTGCTGTGGGAATTGTTCATAAATGGTTCAATGTGTTTAATTATTGAACAGATCATTTATGAGGTTCCATAGTGGCTTAGGGATTGGTGAATAACGATAGGGGCACTTTGGGAATTGGAATAAAAAAAATTACAATTCATGTGAATAGTAATATGAATAGTAAAAAATAATAATTTTGTTTTGAATTCCAATTCGGCCAAAACTCTTATTAGGGTTTTATAATCTCATTAAACCACTAAATTAAGATCTAATGGCTAAGATTAAATTAGCTTTTATCCCACATCAGATTCTTAATTAATTTTGTTGTCTTTGGAGCACTATATAAACCCAAAGAATTCTTTACAAATTGGCTACATGAAAACCTTTCATATATTGGGTTTATATAAGTGAGAAACTCTAAAGTTTAAGAGTAAGCCACTGATTTTGAGGATCCTTAAGTCTAATTGACTAGAGGAACCTCGAGTTAAAAGTTTTGAGGTATTTGCCTAGGCTAGCACCAAGGGCAAAATACCCGTGCACTCAAGGCGTAGTCTTGCCGTTGAGTTTTTTGCTTTGGTGTGTGCATCTTTGGAGGCCACACACTTGGGTGGCTCTTTGGAACGTGGAAGAGCTTGCTGAGTTCGAGAAAAGCTTGTAGATTGGAGGGAGGACTGGAGCAGTCTTCGGTTCAAGTAAGTCTTTTTCTTTCTTTATTTTAATTAGAGTTCTTATGATAGTTAGCATGTTTAGGTTTATGTTCTTTGCATGTTTTATGATTTTTATGCTTAGAATATAAAGTAACATGCCTAGGCTTGTAGAATAATAAAAACAAATGGGTCTTGGGCTAAGGGAAAATGGCATAATAATTTTAATTTTTCGCTGCGCACTCACGGCTGCTTCCCAACAGTCTTAACCTGAGACTTGCATCGCTAATACTTGCGACAATCAGTATGCTTTGGTTTTGGTTGTCCGGGGCTTTAAAAGGTTTTGTGTACGCCTCTTTTGGGTTTACTGAGAATCGTAGTGTATTGGGTGTGATGTCAAGATTGAAGTATCACTTCATTTATATGGAGATGATGATCACGCAGGGATACGGAACTGGTACTCTAATATGCTGCAGCTATCGGGATAGTATGACAAGGTCATGATTATCCGATTAAAGAGACTAGTTGCTAGTGATCCGATATATGCTTCGTACGGGGCAGACACAATTCCAGCCTCAGGCCTAGCTTGTGACATCCGATACTGGATTGTAATACACAATATTTAGTATACTACGCTTGATAAAGATTATGTATTCCTTAAAAGAATATTTCTGGAGAATTGGGTAGGCACGGTGCTTTGCTAGAAGCCAACCATGTCTTGTAAATCGGTAAGAACGTGGTACTAGGTACGCACATGTTCGGATAGTCCGACGACCAGATTTACTGCCAACATATCCAGAGATCTCATGGGTCGCTTCCCAAAGATTCATCGATGACATTTGACTCGAACAAAATTAATTTGGGATTAATTATAAGAGAGAGAATATTAATCTAGGATTAATTTTGGCAAGAATTTATCTGGGATAAAATTCGTATAGTAGAGAGAGAACGATTAATTTGGAATTAATCGATTAAGTAATATATTGGATATATTAATTGAAATTAGATTTCAAAGCGAAATTAAAATTGGATTTTAATTCGGGCAAACGAATTAATTTAGAATTAATTCGTAAGGAATTTCATAATAATTTTACTAGGCATTATTATTTAATTAAATTGGATTTAATTATGTCGTAACAGCAAATTCATTTATTTCAGACTTAAACAAACCCGAGCCCGAGTGAAGTTGCGTGTTGAGATTATTCGACTTAAATTTGGAATTTAAAAGTGGTGGGACCCACTTGACTTACGTCACACATTTGACATGTTAATTGTTGAGTGTAAGCTTAGATTGCTTATAAATCACACTATCCAATCTCAACACACTTCATTATTTTATTTTTGAAATTAAACCATATACAAACTTTGGAAGTTGACTTGGTAATTGATTTTAGAAATCAAAAATCAAACAATAAAAATCTCTCTCATTCTTCCATCAATTGTCGTGAGCTTCCTTTCTCCCTAGGGAAATTTTGCTTCAAAATTTCTTTAAGCTAGCACTTTCAAGGAGTCTTATAAGGTGATAGGGAAACTAATCCATAGAGTTTGGAACACAAAGATAAAGCTTGGAGCTTCCACAAAGGATCAAAAGTTTTGAACTTCATACATCCATCAAATCTGATCATTGTAGGTTTATTCCGTAACTTCTTTGAATATTCACACACAAAATCATCTTAGAGATCCTTGGCATGTTCTAGGAACACTAACACATATGGTCCCCGTTCTAACTCGATATACTGTAGCAAATTAAATATAATTGGACAGTTAAATTATATACTCACATACATATATTATTATTAATGAGATTAATAATATATTTGTGTCACTAATGTAATTTTATATTATATTTAATATAAGGTTTTTATTTAATAAATGATCATGAGATAATAATTTGATTTAATAAGTATATTAAATGGTTTGATATATCATTTATGGTGATATAGATTTTTTCAAATATGATTTGTAAAAATTCAACATCTAATTAATGACATTTACACCTTATTTTGACAATCAAATATTATCATTATGATGACAATTAATAAGTTGGTTATTTTAAAAATTAGGTGTAGAAAATCTAGGTGGCCTAATTTTGCTTGGAAAAGGCTTGGGGTTCTTGTTCAATTTTTCACAAGACTTTACCATAATTATAAAAATATAAGGATGTTATCCTTTTACTGTAATTTTCTTGATAGAAAAATGTAGCCACCCTTATTCTTGTTTTCTTTCAAGTGTTGAAAGAAAATAGTAAGAACAAAAAAGGAAGAATTCTAGTGTGATATTCTTAATCTCTAAAGAGGTTAGATATTGATTTTGTGAGTCAAGCCCACCCTTATTTTTGTTAGTTGCGAGACATAGAATGGAAGATCATTGGCTGTTGGAAAATAAAAGGATATTTCAATGGTGTTGAGAGGTTTTTTTTGAGAGAAAAATCAGACCTGAAATACTACTACATCACACGCAAATTACAGGCTGTTTTGGGTGAATTGTGCGAGCGTTTGGGTTCAAAACAGTTCAAAATCTGAGTAGCTATTCATGGATTGTTCCGGGGCTGAAAAATTGCTAATAACAGAAGCAAAATATCATACAAGGGCTGGTCAGATTCGGCTAAGAGAGGGAGAGAGTAGAAAAAATTTTCTAGGTCGATCTCGGTGCCTAAGGCGTTTCCGCTGCATGAGGGAAATCGTTTCCTATAATTAGTATCAGAGTGATGTTGAAAAGTATTTTTAACCCTTCTCTTTTTAATTAAAATTTTGGGTTTTAACGATTTATATGAGATATAAATTGTTGGCATGCATTTTGTGATTAGTAGGCACATTTTAATGTTCATGTGATAAATGTTTGTTTTAATGTTCATGTGTTGAATGTTTTTTTTAGATTCATGTGATGAATGTACTAATTGATCGTTAATTTTTTCCGGCTACTATTTTTATGTTATTTTTGGTTTTGGGAATATAAGGCCATAAGGCCAAATTTTTACAAGTGTTGTAAATTTATTTCCTATGTAAAACTTTCAAGTTGTAACATTCTTTGCATTTGGAGAGCTGATGCCACAAAGAACTCAACGCAACACCATGGAGCAAGATTTGATGACCAAGGGATGCTTTGGAATATTTTGTACTAATTAGATTAGTATAAGAAAAAAATAAGAGCCTGATCAATGCAATTTTCTCTTCTTGAGTTCGGTTTTTTAAACTTGGAAAACATGAGGCATCGTGGCGTTCTCTGTTATGTGTTGTGACTCGGGTACCTATTGTTTGAGTGTCGCGACATGGATTGGAAATTGTATTCTGCTTGGGTTTTCTACTGTAATATGTCGCGACGAGATACCTAGCGGCGTGACTGCCGTCTGCTATGTGTATGTTTATCTCAAAATATTTGAATAACATGTCATATAGCTTAGGGTGTCTACTCTTGTATTTTCACATGTCATAACATGTTTTAGATACATGAATATTTTAGTCTTAAAATATGTTTTATGAAATTTATGAGTTAAATTGGAACATGATATGCATGAAAACAAATTAATAAGATTAATTGGTTTAATAGTCTAAAATTGAAAATTCAAAAATTTAATACACATGGAATTTTGTAAGTGCATTATTTTTCCATTGTATATGGAATGGAAATCGGGTCGTAAATTCCATAGCTAGTTCAGAATGAACGGTAGTGTGGTCTTCTCTCGGGATACAATTCCACGTACCATGAGAACTTATAACACGTTTGTATTAATTAAAATTTTGTCCATTTGTTGAATTATAAAATTTAAACCTGTTAGTGATCTAATATTTTAAGTGTTAAAATGAATTAGGTCTTTAAACCAAACTTAATTAAATTAGTTTAATTAAGTAAAATATTAGTGGAGACTAATGGATATTAGTGAATAAAATTTTAAGAGTTAAAATTGGTTAGATCACTAATCATACACTAGTGTTAAGTAGAGTTATGTTTTAGTCGCACATAAACTTATGGACACTATTGAATTAAAATATTAGATATTTTAAGTAGAAACCTTAAACCATAAAATAGTGAGTGGGAGAGGGACATATGACAATATATCCCGCGATCTCCGTTGTTAATCCGAAAATGTGAGATTCAAAAGACGCCTCGAGACGGCTTTGTTTTCGTCCCCTACGGATGGTGTCCATTTTGGGTCAATATCAAGTTTGGATTTCGAGAGGATAAGAACTCTAGATATATCTGGTTAACTAACCTACCCTATGGCGGCACTTAACTAGTTAAGTCCAATGGTTCCGAAACAACGGGTTACGCTCACGAAAGAATGATTAACTGTTAATCAAAATTCCTTGATTAAATCAAACAGTGGTTAGTTAGTATAGGAATAAGAGTTATTCCCACATATATTAATCAATTGATATTGTCTCGATCTATCATGCAAATACTTGACCTACCCTACGACGATAATTTTTTATGGGATGATAGATTTCTATTGCATAGTAATATTTTTTAGGTTTCTGATTCATTTTAGATAGTCCATGAATCATGTTTATTTTTATGCTAAAATGCTTGAGATGATTTTAATATGCGATGAATGGATATTAATGCATGTGCATTTTATTTTATTTCGGCCATGATTTCTCCCATTATTACTATTCTATGTAATGACAAGTTAATAGGAGAAAATTACGTTAAATGGAAAAGTAACATGAACGTCATCTTGGTCTGTGAAGACCTTAAGTTTTTCCTGATGGATGAATGTCCTCCTTAGCCCACCAGAAATTTTGGCCAAGCATTAAATGATGCCTATCAGAAATGGGTCATGGCCAATGAGAAAACCCGCTGCTACTTACTAACAGGGAAGTTTGAGGTTCTTGTTGCAAAACATGAGCTAATGGCTACAATATCTTTAATGATGCAGCCATCAGGGCATGTTCGGGCAGCCTTCGAAGCGGCAACGTCAAGAGGATATGTCCTCAATGATAACCTCTAGGATGAAGGAAGGGACACCAGTCTGAGAGCATGTCTTAAGAATGATGACCTATCTCAACATGGCCGAAACTTATGGAGATTGTATTGACGAGTGTAGCCAGGTTACCATGTTCATGGAAACTCTTTCGAAGAGTTTCCTGTAGTTTAAAAGCAACTATGTTATGAACAAGTTGTCTTTTACTTTGACTCAACTGCTAAATGAGCTCACCCATTACGAGTCCGTACTGGTGGACCCTTGTAAGCCCAGTGGATAGGAAAATTTTGCCGTATCTTCTAAATCTATTATGAAGAAGAATAAGAGACTGGGAAAGCTAAGGCAACACCCATGAATAAGAACAAGAAAATCTCCAAGGATGCCAAGCCCAAAGGAAAGTGTTTCCACTGCAACAAGGATTGGCATTGGAAAAGGAATTGTCCTAAGAACCTTGCTGAGCTTAATGAGAAGAAGGTTATAGGTAAGTACGATTTACTTGTCATCGAATCTCTATTAGTGGAGGATGATAAATCCGTATTGAATATTGATTCTGGAGCCACTAGCCATGTCTGTTCTTCTTTGTAGCAACTTGATTCATGGAAAGACCTTGCTGAAGGTGACTACACCATGAGGGTTGGGGCATGGATTTCGTTTCAGCAATAGTAGTGGGAGATTCTAGTTTAAACTTTTTAAATAATGGTTATTTGTGTTTGAACAATGTGTTATATATCCTGGTTTTCACAGGAATTTGATTTATGTTTCTAAACGTTTGGATGATGGTTTCTCCGTTTCATTTAATAACAATTTGGTTATTATTGGTGGAAATAAATTAACTATATGCACATGAAACTCTGAAAATAATCTATATGTATTAAGGTCGTTAACATATAATTCACTGCTCAACACTGAAATATTTAAGGTTAAAAAACCTAAAACAAAATGGAAAAAGATTTCTCACAATGACACATATATATGGCATCTCAGACTTGGTCATCTTAGCCTTGACTGGATATATAGGTCGATAAAGAACAGAGCTTTAAACCAGCTAAAGCCTGGAACTTTACTAGTCTGCGAATCACGTCTAGAAGGAAAGATGACCAAGAGACCTTTTACTGGAAAAGGTACAAGTGCCAGTCAACCACTTGAGCTAATACATTCGGATGTTTGTAGACCAATGGATGTAAAAGTTCAAGGAGGTTATGAATGCTTCGTCATATTTATTGATGATTATTCTACATATTGGTATGTTTACCAAATGTAGCACAAGTTAGATACTTATGAAAAGTCCAAAGAGTATTGTGCTGAGGTTGAGAACCAAATAGGTAGGACTATCAAAACCCTTTGATCATGGAGGATAATACCTAGATAGAGATTTCGAGGATTCTTATATGAGCATGGGGTAGTAGCCCAACTCACAGCACCCGAAACACAACAGAAGATTGGTGTTGTAGAGAGGAGAAATCGAACCTTACTAGACATGGTAAGATCTATATTTAATTACATTTCACTACCTAGTTCATTAAGGGGATATGCATTGCAAACAAAAATGTATATCCTAAATGTAGTTCCATCTAAGTCTGTTCCTAAGACTCCCTTAGAGTTGTGGAATGGTCGTAAAGCTAGTTTATGAAATTTCCATATATGTGGGTGTCCAGCACATGTACTGAAGAATAAAAATAAAAAGTTGGATCCACGTTCTCAAGTGTGCCTATTTGTAGACTTTCCTAAGGAAACTATGGGTGGGTTATTTTATAGTCCGGAAGATAACAAAACATTTGTATTGACAAACACTACGTTTCTTGAGGAGGACTATATGAGGGAGTTCAAACCTCAAAGTAAAGTGTTGCTTGAAGAGTTACTTGCTGGTTTGACCAGCACACCATCGACAACAACTATTGATAGAAACATAGCACCTTCGACATCTGAGCGTCAGATACAAGTATGTCTGAATGATCTGCCACCTAGATATAGTGAGAGGGCTGTAAGATAACTTGATCATGATCTAAGAGTTGAAGAGGCACAAATTGTCGCATTTAGTGAAGTTGTAGATGATCCACTTGTTGGGTTTCTATTAGGTCCCAAGGATAAATTCAAGCAATGAAACACATGTGAATACATCAAGAAGTACGGCGGAATCATACTCACGTTGAATGGCTATGTGATGCAAGGAACAACAAAAATTCTTCAAGCTTTAAACTCCTTGAACTCTTGGCAATCACCAATCTTTGTGCTCCAATTTTCGGCCATGGATGTCCTCCAAGCTCCAAGCTTTGTGTAGTGATTCCATGCTCACAAGTTGGTTTCCCTATCACCTTTGCAAGACCCCGAATGTGTGCTAGCACCTTGTGAAATTTTGCAACAAAACTTCACTAAGCTTCTTCTTCATTCTCGGCTTTTGGTAGAAAATTGTAGAAGAGAAAGGCCCTTGGCCGAGAGAGTTAGAGAGGAGAGGAGAGAAAAAGTGTTAAGTGTTAGTTTGTATTAGATTTCCAAAACTAATACCAATTTTCCACTTTCAAAAAGTCAAGGCATTAAAGCCAACCAACTACCACCATCAATCACTCATGACAAGTTGTCAAATAACTCAAAGTGAGTAGACATCACATCAATCGATTGAGTAGTGATTTGACGCTTGATGTGACTTGTGGGTCGCACTTCAATTCGAAATGCGAGTGCATCCGCAAACACTCTCGGGCTCGGGTTCGCTAATTCCAAATTAAATAATTTTTCGTTGCGACATAATTAAATCAAATTCATTTAAATAATTTTGCCTAGCAAAATTACTATTCACGTCGCTAACGAATTAATTCTAAATTAACTCGTTCGCCTGAATTAAAATCTAATTTTAATTCCGCGTCGAAATCCAATTTTGTATAATATATCGAATATATTATTTTATCGATTAATTCCAAATTAATCGTTCTCTCTCTTTAATTAATATTTTATCCCAGATAAAATATCTCTGTCATTAATCCCAGATTAATTTTCTCTCTCATATAATTAATCCCAGATTAATAAAGTGCGAGTCATACGTCATCGGTGAATCTTCAGGAAGCGTCCCATGAGATCCCCGGATATATTGGCAGTAAATCCGGTCATCGGACTATCCGAACACGTACGTACCTAGTACTACGTTTTTACCGATTTACAAGACATGGTTGGCTTCTAGCAAAGCACCGTGCCTACCCAATTCTCCAGAAATATTCTTACTGGAATATGTGATCTATATCAGGCGTAGTATACGTAGTATTGTGTATTTCGATCCAGTATCGGATGTCACGTGCAAGGCCTGGGGCTGGAAATGTGTCTGCCCCGTACGAAGCACATATCAGATCTCTGGTAACTAGTCTCTATAATCGGATAAACATGACCTAGTCATAATATCCCGATAGCTGCAGCATATAAGAGAACCAGTTCCGTATCCTACGTGATCATCATCTACACTATGACTGGAGTGATACTTCCATCTCGACATCACACCCAATACACTACGATTCTCAATATACCCAGAAGAGGTGTACACAGAACCTGTTAAAGCCCTGGACGACCAAAACCAAAGTACATTGATTCTCGCAAGTATTAGCGGTGCAAGTCTCAGGTTAAGACCAAATACACCTACCCTGATTCGGACTTCCATAGACACATAGTCATACTACCAATGGAATTTCGAGGGGTCTATCCAGAGCGAAGCTGTTTTCCGTACCATCTGTAAAACACAACCTCCTAATTGTAATATCCCTTTCGGAATAGTACGGGAAAATTTTCAAATTAAAGTGAAAGATTTGGAAAGGGATAGTATTCAAAAATTAGACTTCATGTGTTAGAAAATAGGTGGGAATATTTTTAAGTGAAGTTTCATCGCGTTGGAAAACGTGTGTGTAGGCACTGTATTTTTACATAAGCCCGATGATGAGCCTCGTATGGAGGCATTACCTGAAAATTCATGGAAGTTGTGGGAAGAAAATGTCGGAAGGAAAGAAAACCTTGAAAATTAACCCCTCATCGGATTCGGACTCACTAGCCCGCCTCGGATTCGCTCAGTCGTTGTTTCAAACATTAGCCTCAGACAAGCCCAAACACCTGCAATCGGCTCATTACCCTGCAACCCATCCACACGGCCCATTAACATGCAGCCCATCCATCCACACGCCCATGCAACCCAAACGCATATGACCTTGCCAAATAAAAAATCCTATGGAAAACACATGTTAAAATCCCCTCAAATCACCTTCTAATTTAATGAGATTGTGAATATCCTCCTCACCAAATTTACAAAAATTCTTTCCAAAAATATATCCCCCAAAATTTATTTGATTTGTTTCCTTGATTGAAGATCCCTTGAAAATATTATAAAAAGGAGGCTTGACCAAACCCTAGGGGGACAGACAGACACAACAACATCAACAAAGGCTACCTCATTGTTCTTCTTTCACACGGCAATAAACATCCCCCAAAACCTTGAAGCCTCGACAACAACCAACAAACAAAGAAATCAAAAACCTAGGCAAAACAACCGACAACAATCAAACACAAATTAAAAAAAACTAGCAGCCCTCCTCCGACAACAATCAAACACAAACAAACAAAACATCAACACAAGAAGCCAAAACACAACAAACCGAACACAATCAAACACAAACAAATCAGCCCCCAAAGCCAGCCAATTACCGTGACACACCCACAAAATATAACAAATAAAAAACCTAGCAGCCCTTAAACCGAACAAACACAGCCCTTAAACTGAATGAAATTGCCCCTCCAAACAATTGAAACAAACCACCGAAACTGCCCCTCCAAACAACTGAAACAAACAACCAACAAGCCATTGAAACTGCCCCTAAAAACCCCACCGAAAAACGTGAACTAGTGAGCAAACCAAAAAACCAAAACAGCCCCCAAAACAGTGCCAAAACCCCCGAAAAAAAAAGTCCAAAACTAACAGCCCAAAATCACCAAAAAAAACCAAAACAGCAGCCCAAAAACAGAAAAAATAGTTAGCAGAAACAGAAAACACAGCAAAACAGTGAGCAGAAATAGCGAACCAGCAAACCAGAAAAACATCAAGCTTTAATCCTTCCGACGACGGCCTAACGCACTTCCAAGAAAACAACTCTAAAGTTAAGACCCTGGGGGCACCCTATTTATTTTTATAGTTCCGGACACGGTATGTCTGGCTGGATGTGAAATACGTCCAGCCAGGTATGCGAAGTCATATATTAAAGACGGCCAAATTTCTGGTCATATTTTTCTTTATTAGCATTGCATCAATTTTTTTTATTTTATTTATTCGTTTTTACTGTTATTTTATTATTTCACATCTATTCCGTTATTTATTTATTTTTTTGTTTATTTATTTATTCGTCGTTACTTTATTATTTCGCATTTAGTTTGATATTTATTTCTTTATTTTTTATTGTTTCGCCTTTGCTTTTGTGTTTTGCTATTATTCGCATATTTTTATGTCCGTTTACATTACATTAATGATTGTGTGTATTATCCCTTGCAGTATATCGAATGGAACCCATACATAAATTCCATAGAAGAATCCGAATGGACTATAGTACGGTCTGTGTTTATGTCATTATTGGTGCTATTTTCGTAAGAACGTTCGAACGCGTTGTCAAACGCAACTCGAAAGCAAACCTTCTGCCTCACTCCTTTCGAACACGTTCACGAACGCTACACGAACGTGTGAACTCTCTGGAACACTTCGTTTGAACGCGTTTATGAACGCTACACGAACACACACACACTAGACAACCTCTTTCTTTATATTTTATGCATTTTACCTCTTTAGTTATTTATTTTGCATTATGCGTTTGGGATTAATTATTTACATTAATTATTAATTCTTTTTCTTACTTTTGATTGTTATTATAATTTTCATTATCGTATTCCTTTATTTAATATGCTTTTGGAACTATGTATTTACTTTCATTATTTCTATTAATATTTATTGGTGTGCGAATTTGTGTTTATTTGAATTATCTTGCATGAACTGCATAAGACTTGGCTATACCATTGTATGAACCCGTCCATTGTACTAGCATAAGTAAGGGACCATTCCGAACCCAACGGTTTGAGGTCTTCTCTTGCGAGGGGTGAGTGCGGCCTCAAATCATTTCCCAGTTCACACTGGGTGGCAACTCCTTTATTCTCCGGTTTAGTCCCCCGTGGGCTACTTTGTACTATCTACGGGCTGCGAGCCCAACAATGTCGTGGTCGCCGAATATCATAGGCAAAACGGTGAACCCCGCTTTGCTCGTACAGATGGTGACTCCACTGGGGATTGTGAATCGGCCTCGAAACAATGCCTTGTAGTGTCTGTGGCTTTGGCTTTGGTTACCCAAGTCTCATATATTTTGCATACCCTTTTTACCCCGATGGCATCATGTATCGTGAAGTCGCTTTCACTCAAGGCGGTGGATCGTTATGTGATGACCATCACTTGTTGGCACGTACCCTAGGTTATAAAAAATGGCGCACTCACTTGGTTGCTCGAACCCTTGAGTGAGGAGACCTAGTTGTGAGCAACCCTCGTCGTCGGCGGGAGCCTTTATCCATACCCTTATAAGCCCACATATGAACCATAGTTAGATGTCCTCTAGAAGCTACCCCTATGCTTGTGTTTGGGACCATTATCATTAGGATCCATTTGGGCCTCTCGTCATAGAATACGAACTTGTTGGGCCACTTAAACTGGGACAAGTTTGTATCTTTCGATGATTGGGCCAAATGTTTTCAAAATTACGATGGGCCACCTTGTGTTTGGGCCCCCTATCATTTGAGGTTGTTTAGCCACGTTATCGCAAAAGTGTAAACCTATTGGGCCTTTTCAACTGGGACAAGTTTGCACCTCGTGATAATCTGATTGAACACTTTAAAATGATAACGAGCCAACTTGTATGAAAACCTTGATGGGCTTAAAAGGTCCAAACATGATCCGAATATGCCAAATGCATGAGTCCGATATCCACACTAGCTTTCATCCAGGAAGGGTACGTCTTGTTATGGCATATTTGTATACTTTTGGATATCTCCAAGTCCATCCCCACAACCATGATTACCGAGGGCCCAATTCGTCATTTCTAGATAATGGCACGATCCCTATAATAGGCTTAGTCAATATTGTAAATGGGCGGTCTTTGTCTTTTACTAATGGAAATGACTGAGGTAGCCAAGGTTCACCCTTGTAGCATAGGAGAGAACGATTTTGTGTACCCCATATTGGTGCATAAAATAAGCCATACCTAGGAAAAAAATGGACTTACCACGAGTGTGGGAGGAATAAGGTCGGAAAGATATATGTTGTTTTGATAACCACATGCATCTCATGCATACACATCATGCTAACCCCATGTTTTAACAGCCATCATAGATATCCGTTGGGTTAGAGAAGAATGAAGACTTCTCAAGAAAAGATTAACAAGTATGGATGCGTCACGCAGTGAAAGTTCCCACGTGGATCAATTGGAGACCAACATCACCAAAATTACCGAGCAACTACAAGCTTTGACCAACGCTATGGCCAATCTGACGGTATCCTGCATAGTGGGAACATAAAAGAATGAGAATGGAAGGCGTGAGGAGCCCTCGAATAGAATGAGCGAATAAATCCCTATTTTTGATGATGACATGGCTGAGTATGCCATGGGAAGGGTAGCTGGGTCTCTGGCAGAGTTACAAAAAATCAGAGAACTAGTAGAGTCAGTTACCCACAAGCTGAAGGGGAAACATGAAGATCTGTTAGACTATGATGCAATGACTTTCGAAGAACAGCTGCCTCCCTAGTTTAAAATGCATGACATGGCCAAGTTCAATGGGAACGGAGATCCTAGGGTGCGTCTCCGACAATATGTTTAAGTGATGAGTTCAATGGATGAGGCCGCTTCCACAAAGGCGTAATCCACCTTGACCTAGTGCAAGTAGCGAATAGCAGAAAACTGAGCCAGGTCTGGGGGCGACCTGTCTACCACCCCGCGGATAAGGGACACAACGGGTCATTAAGCCTTGGGACCAAAGAGAATTAAGCAATCACCAGAGGAGAATTGGCAGAAAGAAATTATAAGTAGGCCCGGGGGCGACCGAAGACTTTTATAGGCAATGGGCACCAAAGAGCGCAATGAAAGCCTAACCAAGAATAACATCAAGCCAATAGGACAAAGAAAACCCATCGGAATAGGAAATACATCCATGCATCCATGCATACATGTAACATACACAAAATTTTTATTTTCTGTTCACAGGCTTTGAAAAGTGGCGAAGACGAGCAACACCTCGGGAATGAGGATGAGCAACTCCTCGAGAATGAGGACGAGCATGCCAGGAATGGCACTCTGGAAATGGAGGACAATTCAGTTCGGGAATGAAGCCCATAGATGGTTCGGGAACAAAGCCCAGGGGTCGAAGCACCTCGCCATCAATTCAACTTAGTTCGGGAATAAAGCCCAGAGATGGTTCGGGAACAAAGCCCAGGGGTCGAAACACCTCGCCATCAACTCAGCACAGTTGGGGAATAAAGCCTAGGATGATTCGGAAATAAAGCCCAGAGGTCGAAGCACCTCACCATCAACTCAACTCAGTTCGGGAACAAATCCCAGAGATCGAAGCATCTCACACTCAGTGGTTCGGGAACAAAGCCCATGGGTCGAAGCACCTCGCCATCAACTCAACTCAGTTTGGGAACAAAGCCCTGAGATCGAATCATCTCACACTGGTGGTTCGGGAACAAAGCCCAGGGGTCAAAACACCTCGCCATCAACTCAACTCAGTTCGGGAACAAAGCCCAGAGATCGAAGCATCTCACACTCGGTGGTTCGGGAACAAAGCCCAGGGGTTGAAGTACCTCGCCATCAACTCAACTCAATTCGGGAACAAAGCTCAGAGATCGAAGCATCTCACACCCAGCATAGTTCGGGTATAAAGCCCGAGTTCGAAACACCTCGCCATCAACTCAACTTAGTTTGGCAACAAAGCCCAGAGATCGAAGCATATCACACCTAGCATGGTTTCAGAATAAAGCCCAGAGGTCGAAGCACCTCGCCATAAACTCAACACAGTTCGGGAATAAAGCCAAGATATCGAAGCATCTCACACCCGGTGGTTCGAGAACAAATCCCAGAGGTCGAAGCACCTCGCCATAAACTCAACTCAATTTGGGAATGAACCCTAGAGATCGAAGCATCTCGCAGGGATGAAGCCCATGGGTCAAAGCACCTCGCCATCAAATTATCTCATTTCGGGAATAAATCCTAGAGATCGAAACATCTCGTAGGGATGAATCCCAAGGGTCGAAGCACTTCACCATCAAATCAACTCATTTCGGGAATTAATCCTAGAGATCGAAGCATCTCATAGGGATGAATCCATGGGGCGAAACACATCATCATCAAATCAACTTAGATATCGAAGCATCCCACAAAAGCAGTGAAACAACAGGTAAGTCCGGCCACGACCAATGGACCAAGTAAGCCAAAAATGCATGGATGACCTTGATAGGGTTGTCACTGTCACACACTGCACAAGCCCCATCAAAGTGGGAGCGACTGTAGGCACTGCATTTTTGCATAAGCCTAATGATGAGCCTTGTATGGAGGCACTACCTAAAAAGTCACGGAAGTTGCGGGAAGCATATGCTGGAATGAAAGAAAACCTCCAAAATTAACGCCCCATCAGATTCAGACTCATTAGCACGCCTCGGATTTGCTCAGCCGCTGTTTCAAACCTTAGCCTCGGACAAGCCCAAACACCTGCAACCAGCCCATTACTCTGTAACCCATCCACACGGCCCATTACCCTGCAGGCCATCCATCGACATGCCCATGCAAGCCCCTGCAACCCACACGCCTATGACCTTCCCAAATTAAAACTCCCATGCAAAACACATGTTAAAATCCCCTCAAATCACCTTCTAATTTAATGAGATTGTGAATATCCTCATCACCAAATTTACAAAAATTCTTCCTAAAATATATCCCCAAAATTTATTTGATTTATTTCCTTGATTGAAGATCACTTGAAAACATTATAAAAAAGAGGCTTGACCAAACCCTAGGGGGACGGACACACACGACAACATCAACAAAGGCTACCTATTTGTTCTTCTTTCACACGGCAATAAACAACCCCCAAAACCTTGAAGCCTCGACAACAACCAACAAATAAAGAAATCAAAACCTAGGCCAAACAATCGACAACAATAAAACACAAATAAACAAAAAACCTAGCAGCCCTCCACCGACAACAATCAAACACAAACAAACAAAACATCAACACAAGAAGCCAAAACACAACAAACCGAACACAATCAAACACAAACAAATCAGCCCCCAAAGCCAGCCAATTACCGTGACACACACACAAAATATAACAAACAAAAAACCTAGCAGCCCTTAAACCAAACAAACACAGCCCTTAAATCGAACAAAACTGCCCCTCCAAACAACTGAAATAAACAACCAACAAGGCACTGAAACTGCCCATAAAAACCCCACCAAAAAACGTGAACCAGTGAGCAAACTAAACCACCGAAACAGCCCCCAAAACAGTGCCAAAACCACAAAAAAATTAGTCCAGAAATAACATCCCAAAATCACCAGAAAACAACCAAAGCAGCATCCCAAAAAAAGCAAAAACAGTGAGCAGAAATAGGAAAACAACGAGCAAAAATAACGAAACAGCGAACCAGCAAACCAGAAATCTTCAAACTTTAATTCTTCCTACGACGGCCTAACGCACTTCAAAGAAAACAACTCAAAAGGTAAGACCTGAGGGCACCCTATTTATTTTTATAGTTTCGTACACGACATGCCTGGCTGGACGTATTTCACATTGTATAATCATGTGAAGTCTTATATTAAAGCCGGCCAAATTTCTTGTCATATTTTTCTATATTTAACATTGTATAATGTTTTTTTTTTTTTTTATTCGCTTTTACTGTTATTTTATTATTTCGCCCCTATTTCGTTATTTATTTCTTTTTTTGTTTATTTATTTATTCGTCGTTACTTTATTATTTCACATTTAGTTTGATATTTATCTCTTTGTTTTTTATTATTTCGCCTTTAATTTTGTGTTTTGCTATTATTTCGCATCTATTTTTATGTCTGTTTACATTATATTAATGATTGTGTGTATTATCCCTTGCAGTATATCGTATGGAGCTCGCAGCCCGTCAGTGGTACGGAGTAGCCCACGGGGGACTAAACCGAAGAATAAAAGGAGTCGCCACCCAGTGTCAACTGGGAAATGATTTAAGGCCGCACTCACCCTTCGGAAGGGAAGACCTCAAACAGTTGGGTTCGAAATGCTCCCTTACTTATGCCAATTGTTATGAACGGGTTTACGCAATGATATAACCAAGTCTTATGCAACACATGCAAAATAATTCAAATGACATACAAGTTTGCACACCCATAAACATAAATGTAAGTGAAAACAAATGCATAATTCTAAAAAACATGTTAATCAAAGAAGTACGACAATGACAATAGAAACGTTAATAATAATGGCATATAATTAAGCACATGGTGCAGAAAGGAATAACCAAAGAGACAAGCATGCATAAAACATGATAAAGGAATCTGTCCAGTGTGTGCGCGTTCGAACGGAGTGAGGCAGAATGCACGTGTTCGTGTAGCGTTCAGAAATGCGTTCGAACGGGATGGGATGTGATGCATGACAAGATATAATGCATACGTTCGAGTAGCATTCAAAAATGCGTTCGAATGGAGTAAGGCCGAATGCATGCGTTCGAGTAGCGTTTGTAAACGCGTTCGAACGAAGATTACAAAAATGGCATCTATAGTGACATAAACACATGCATGAGTGTTTCTCAAGCGGTACGTGGAGTTGTATCCCATGTACAGACCGCACTATCATCTATTTGGATTCGGCTACATAATTTATGTCTGGGTTTTCATCCGATATACCGCAAGGGATAACACGTAATCATTAACACAACGCAATTATTAACCTAATGTTGACATACATGAAATATGATAACGCATATAATAATAAATAACCAAAGAGACAAATATGTGAAATAACAAAGAAGATAAATAACACAAAACAAACACGGAACAATCAAACAACAATAAACGTAAATCAAATGCGAAATAATAAAAGACTAATAATACGAAATAAATACGAAATAATAAATATGTGACCAAAGAATTTGGCCGTTTTCAATGTAGGACTTCGTTTTCCCGGTTGGACGTATTTCACATCCAATCGGGCATGCCGCGTCCGGAACAACAAAATAAAATATAATAAAGGGTGCCCTCAGGTCTTACCTTTTAAATCGCTTCTCGGGAGTGCGTTGGGACGTCGCAGGAAGGGTTAACGCCTCATTGTTTTTCTGATTTACCGGTTCACAATTTCTGCTCGCTATTTTCTCTATTTTCACTCGCTATTTTGGCCGCTGTTTTGGGCTGTTATTTTCTCTGTTTTTGATGTTTTTTTTCTGCAGTTTTAGGGGCTAGTTTTGGGATGATTCTTAAAATATTTTGCGGACTATTTCGGTGGTCAGAGGGACTATTTACAAGGGCTATTTCGGTGGTCAGAGGGGACTATTTTTTGTGGTTATTTATGTAGGGGTTTTAGGGGCTAAATACGGTAACGCAGCGGAAACGTGGAAAATCATAATTTTCCGATTTCAAAAACTTTTTCTCGGATTCATAAAATAAACTCATTTATTTTATTATTCAATAATCAAATTATGAAATAAAACACAATAAATCAAATTCATGTGCATTTACCGAATTACCCTTAAACATAACAATTTGTTTATTTTAATCCGAAATTGTTCGAAATGATTTTGGATGATTCTAAATCATTACATATATGAATTTAACATGTCATCCATATATAAATTCAAATTACAAAATAAATTCCCAAATTTTTTGCCTAAAGCCGAGAGCCTTCCATGGTGGCATAATTGTGCATTTTGCACTTCCATGTTCAAAACACATTAAGACAAAATCCAATCAACCCAATATTTTACATGGATCATATAAACATCCAAATAAACCATATAAATGAAAAGCCCCAAATTTGGAAGTGGTCTTAAACCCTAATTTTTCAATTTCTTCAAATTGGACAAATTAACAAAATCCAATGCTTCAATCATGTTTCTTCCATTACAATCAAGTCTCAACACAATGAAATAACTATAGATCAAATCTAGGTCATTTAAGAGTGGGTCAATAACTCTAGAATGGAAACAAGGTTCTAAAATCATGAAAAGAATGCTTACTACTACACTAGTAACATTCTTCCAACTTCATACATGCTTAACCCCTTCATCAAACTTTCATCCATCAAGAACACAAAGAATAAAGAATATAAAAACTTAAGAACATCACCAAGTGAAGCCGACAATAAGAGGAACAATTTACTCTCTAATGGAAGGTTGGAAATACTTACTAAATTCCAAACTTTTCTTTAATTTTGATTTTTCTTTCTCTCTACCTTCTTTTCTTTGTTTTAATGGAGTTTTGATAAAGTGTATTAGGTTATCAAACCTAAAGAAAAACAAAAACAATATATAACCTTGAATTTTGGCCTTGGCCGAATTGGTATATGCCAAAAAACAAGATATTTTAATTTTGCTTTATCAATACAACTTGCCAACTTGTTAATAATCATCTACAATTTAATGAATTTTCAACTTAGACAACAATTGAAACTAGGTCATTAAACAAATATCATAACCTTAAGATATTTATATTTTAATTAATTTAATCATTTAACAATTAAATAAATAATTAATTGATTAAATACAAATTTATTAAATATATGTATTATATTTACATTAAATATTAAATACATATATATATTTATAATATTAGTCAAATATCACAATTTGACATTTAATTAATGTGTATTTAAATTAATCTAATATTAAATGTAAATACACAAAAATTAAGGAAATGACTATCGGGTCCCTAAACATGTATTTTGCGTTTAACCTTTAAACGAATTTATAAATGATCAATATTATTTATAATTGTTGCCATAGTGCTCTACGAGTATATTTCATTAGTGAGACTCTCTAGATTCAGGCATATCCGTCACGAAATCCAATTTTGTGTCCATAATTTATCCACCCGTAAATTATGACGATCACGGATAAACTTGGTGAATCATACAGGTCGAGGTCATGGAAAATGTATAATTCCTCCGTCACAGGTATCCGGATAAATCCCAGAGATATAGATGTAAACGTCAAATCTCTATAGGGATTATCCAGTCGACTATTCTATTAGCAATCTCAAAAAGAACATTTAGAACTAACTTCTAAAATATACCACGGGCCCATGGTTTTTATCTGATTGCTAATCATATGGACTACCTATGCTCTGATACACAGAACTGACGGATCCTATCTCGATACACACAAGACACCCTAAGGATCTATCTACACCCAACGAACAGGCGGAGGTCTGATCTTAATAGATCAGTGACGTGACTGCCATCTAAGTGTAGAAGATGTCTCATTGCCCACAATGGCATCTCAAGTCTAAGAATCACAAGTGCTACTCAACCCGATAAGATTCTTATTGACGTTGGTGTACCATCCATTAAGAATCTTCGGTGAGTCGTTCAATGTTTATCCGCTATAAACACCTACACGTCTATACTAGTCTCCAAGACTTATGGTTCATTGAGAAACCATTGGAATCATATATTCCAGTATACGACATGTATCGGTCTGAACTGGTTTACTATACTGACCAAGTAGTGTAAACCTTGACCACAAACTGTCTGAGAATGACAACGTCATGAAACAACTCAATGTCAGTTGCGACGTTTTTGCAACTGCACCATGACTAGTCATTCTAAGGTTATTACATCTTTACCATATTAAAAGATACATTATATTATAGAAACTGCATATATTATTCAAAATAATAATGTTTTACAGAAGTATTCATAAAAAATACAACCGGGAATTGGCACTGTGAGCACCAACCCCAACAAAAACTCCCACTTGCTCTAGTGCCAATAACGATTGTATCTAATACCCATCGACTCCACGTGTTTATCAAACAACTTCAGAGGTATGGCCTTCGTCAGCGGGTCTTCTATATTATCTTCACTCGGTACCTTGCACATGACAATATCCCCTCACGACATAATCTCTCGAATGATGTGGTACTTACATTCCACATGCTTCGACTTCTGATGCGCCCTCGGTTCTTTTGCTTGCGCAATGGCTCCAGTATTATCACTGTATAACGGAATCACATTCTCGATACTTGGGATAACTCCCAATTCTGTGACAAAGTTCTTTATCCACACAGCCTCTTTTGCAGCTTCAGAAGCTGTAATATATTCCGCCTCAGTGGTGGAATCTGCTGTTGATCCCTTTTTGGGACTCTTCCAACAAATTGCACCTCCGTTAAGGGTAAATACGAATCCAGATGTAGACTTTCTATCATCGGGATCTGATTGGAAATCGAAATCCGTATACTCATTAACTTGCAGTTCGTTTCCTCCATAAATTATCAACTTATCATTAGTACCTTTAAGATACTTGAGGATATGTTTAATGGCCATCCAATGGTCATTACCTGGATTGGACTGATATCTACTAGTTACGCTAACAGCGAAACTGATATCAGGCCTTGTACATAACATGGCATACATTATGCTACCCAAACATGAAGCATAAGGTTGGTTAGATATTCTAACCTTCTCATCTTCTGTTTGTGGACTCATCTTCTTAGAAAGATGAATCACTGTCTGAACGGTATTTTGCTGTCTTACAGTTACCAAAGTTATACCGTTCTAAGATCTTATCTATGCACATTGATTGGGATAACCCATTCAGCCTCCTTTGTCTATCTCTATAGAGTTTTATCCCTAAAACATATGAAGCTTCTCCCAGGTCCTTCATGGAGAAATTCTTACAGAGGTACGCTTTGTAACATTCCTAAATCATTCCCAATGATTAGGATGTCATCAATATATAGGACTTAAAATACGACCATGCTCCCACTGGCCTTCTGATACACACAGGATTCTTCCGAATTCTTGAGAAAACCAGACGATCTAATAACCTCGTCGAATCAAAGATTCCAACTTCGTGAATCTTGTTTAAGTCCATAAATGGACTTCTTAAGCTTACATACCATACCCGAGTTTTCGCTGGACGCAAAACCTTCCGGCTGTTCCATATAGATTTCTTCATCAAGAAATCCATTTAGAAAAGCCGTTTTGACATCCATTTGCCAAATCTCGTAGTCATGATACGCAGCTATAGAAAGCAAAATCCGGATAGACTTAAGCATTGCTACTGGTGAAAAGGTTTCATCGTAGTCGACGCCAGGTCGCTGCGTGTAACCTTTTGCTATCAGTCGGGCCTTGTAAGTTTCAACCTTACCGTCAGGCCCGCGCTTCCTCTTGTAAACCCATTTACAACTGATAGGAACAATTTCTTCGGGAAGCGGAACCAAGTCCCAAACTTGATTCTCATGCATTGAGTCTAACTCGGATTTCATGGCACTTTGCCATTTCACTAAGTCGATGTCCAACATCGATTCTCTATAGGTGAAAGGATCGGTCTCTTCAACTAAGAGAACATTTAGACTCTTTTCTTGTATCAAATACAAGCGTTTAGGAGGTCTAGATACCATTTCTGACCTACGGAGTGTGTGTGTTAAAGGTCCTTCATCTACTTGAACTTCAGGTTCCTCCATTGGTTCGTTGTTTTCAAGTTGGACTTCATCAAGTTCAACTTGTCTATAATTACCACCTTCTGACAAAAATTATACTTCTAGAAACTTACGAAGCGAGCTACGAACATATTTCGATGCTCGGTATCATAGAACAGATATCCCATCGTATTCGAAGGATATCCGAAAAACCTAAACTTTTGCCCTCGAGGCGAAAACTTATCTTGTTGAGTCACCCTAACATAGGCAGGACAACCCCAAACCTTAATGTAACTAAGATTTGGTCTCCTACCGAACCATATCTCATACGGAGTCGTAGGAACAACTTTTGAAGGAATCTTATTCAAAAGATGTGCAGCTGTTAAAAGAGAGTAGCCCCATAAGAAATAGGGCAAATCTGTGAAACTCAACATCGATCGGACCATATCCAATAAAGTCCGATTTCTCCTTTCAGATACTCCATTGTGTTATGGAGTACCTGGAGGAGTATATTGAGCGAGAATCCCATTCTCCTTCATATAATCCATGAACTCACCACTCATATATTCACCGCCTCGATCAGATCGAAGGCATTTAATATATTGACCATTTTATTTTTCTACTTCATTTCAGAATTCTTTGAACTTTTCAAAGCTTTCCGATTTATGTCGCATCAAATACACATAACCGTATCGTGACAAATCATCGGTAAAGGTAACGAAGTATGAATAACCACTGTGAGCAGTCTGACTTAGCGGACCACATACATCAGAATGTACGAGTTCCAGTATGTTAGTGGCGTGATGTCCAACACCAGAAATGGGGCTTTGGTCATCTTACCATGAATACAGGATTCACAAGTTGGATAGGATTCAATGGTAAGATCTGGTATCAAACCTTTCCTAACCAATTGGGTAAGGCGTTTAACGCCTATGTGACCCAGCCGCATATGCCAAAGTTCAGTATTATTAATTACAGGTAAACTACGTTTATTAACTCCAGTATTTAAAATATCTTTTGAAGTTTGCAATGTATAATGACCATGCTGGTTTGGACAACAAAGGATCTGAATATTATTTTTATAATATAAATACAAAGAACAGTTCTTAATATTAATACAAAAGCCTTTTGTATCTAATACAAAAAGTGATATAATATTAGCTACACATCCAGGCACAAAATGGCAGTCATTTAACAAAAGTGTCCCATTCAGCAATGAGATCTTGCATACTCCCACTGCAACTGCATCCAGAGAGTCTCCACTCCCGAATCGCAACTGCATCTCTCCAGGCTTCAGTCTTCTACTTTCCTTCAGCACTTGCAAGGAATTGCAAATGTGAATGGGACAAGCAGAATCTAAAATCCAGTTGGATGTAACGGCTTCACAAGCCAATGATATATCAATAACTGGAAAAATAAATGTACCTGATGTAGATGCTCTCTCCCTCCTCTGCTGGGCTATGTAGTCAGGACAGTTCCTTTTCCAGTGCCCGACTTTGCTGCAGTGATGGCACTTGTCTTCAGAAGCCCTTTTGGGCTTAGCTATCTTTGCCTATGGTTGAGGACCAAAACCCTTCTTCTTCTTTCCTTTATTCTTCTTTCCCTTTGGCCAGGCCTGGGAAGAAGCAGAAAGAGAAGTAGGTCTCAGAGGGCGAGTCGGTACTCCATTCTTGAGGCCCTCCTCCGCCGTGAGCAACATCCTATGCAACTCATGGTATGTACAGATAGTCCCGTTCATGTTGAAATACATCACGAACTGGCGATAAGAAGCTGGGAGAGAACCAAGAATGACACTCCTACCGAGAATGTCATTCAGAATGAGATTATGTTGCCTCAATTGATCGATCAAATAGATCATTTGAAGAACATGCGGGCTAACAGTTTGCCCCTCATTCAATCGCGCATGGAACGGTTCCATTGCGACCTTGTGAACAACTACTTGTTCTTGGTTCTCAAACGATTGTCTTAATCGTGTCATCATAGTATAGGCATCTGACATGCCATAATACTGTTTATTGAGTCCCGGTGAAATAGAACTTAAGATGTATGATTTAACCCTTCAATCATCATCCTTCCAAGCTTGGAAGACTTCGCGTTCCTCCGGTGAAGCGTCCTCTGCCACAGCAAGGGGCAGTGGACCCTCAAGAACATATCCCAACCTCTCGGAATCGAGGACAATCCTCAAATCCATATCCCAATCAGCGAAGTTCTCTGCACCTTTAAGTTTGTTCGCATCAAGCATATTTTTTCGCATCGCAAATATATCATATAGATCACGAAAAATGGTTAGCAGAAAATAAGCAGTTTCATATAATATCAAAAGCATAAACTTCAAGAAGACGAGTTGAAAACATCTGTGTGTTTTGCGGTAGTAGTGTTGGAACTAAACCACAATACGTAGAAGCAGCACATAAATTGGGTCGAGTCTTAGCTGCAAGGAATATGCACTTAATATATGGCGGAGGCAATCTCGGACTTATGGGGATCGTTTCAAAGGCTGTACAGGAAGGAGGCAGTCACGTTTTGGGAATCATCCCAAAACCCTTGGTAGAGGCAAATCTTATTGGATCATCCAACGGAGATGAACTGATCGTGCCAGGTATGTCTGAACGACTGGTAGAAATGATTAACCATGCTGATGCTTTTATCGTTTTGCCAGGTGGCTTGGGTACACTGGAGGAAATTTTTATTGTACTATCTTGGGCGAACCTGAACATACACCAGAAACCAATTGGACTGCTCAACGTTGATGGATTTTATGATTTTCTTTGTGTGTTTCTTGATGATGCCCGAAGAAATGGGTTCGTGTCAAAACCTTTGAAATAACTCCTCTTTACTGCCAGAACTGCTCCAGATCTAATAGACCAACTCATAGCCTATGAACCACAAGTTGAACCTATCCTTTCAAAGATAAATTGGTCCGAGGATGATGTCGTGGTAAGAGCGTCAGATTAATCTGGATCTTAACCTTTAATTTCCTGTAGATTTTCAGCTAACCAGGTACGACCTTCTTAACTCTCCTTTTACTGTTTAAGACATGGGGACAATGTCTCATTAGGTTTGGGGGAGGGAATTAGTTGATCAGGACCTTGTTTTTAGTTGTGTGTTATTTTTATTTTTAGTCCAAAATTTTCGAAAAATACAAAAAAAATTGGAAAATTTTCAAAAATTACAAAAATATTTTGTGTTTTTATTTTGACTAAAAAGGTGAAATTGGTAAAAGATAGCTGAGTAAGGAGTTTCCACTCCTGAGACGTATCTCAAACCTATTCGAAACAAGTTAATTTTTGTTTATTTCATTTTGAATTATTTAATTTGTGAATTCTCCTTAAAACATACTAAATGGATCTTCATATGCTCAGTTGACAGATATTATCAACATATATAGTAACATACGGACATGAGCTAAAATTGAAAAGTTTGTAATATTCAGTGCTCTAGTATAATTGGAGGAAACATCTCAAAAAGCAATGGAGTAAAAAAAAAAAAAAAAAAACATCTGAGTTCCGAGTTATTAAGTCTGTAAGGGTGTTTTAACACCTAGTGCCCTAAAACCAACTGGTTTGGGAGTCATTGGCCCAAGCTCGTTACATGAATCAAAGATGCTGCAAAAATATATATATCTGAAGTCTGAGTAATTAAGTCCTTATGGGTGTCTTAACACCTGGTGCCCTAAAACCAACTGGTTTGGGAGTCACTGACCCAACACTCGCTACATAGATGGAAGATATTATATATAAATAAAAAATAGAACAAAAAATCAAAGAAAAAAATCAGAAAAATGAGAAAAATTATTCCATTGCGGCAAAAAGGTGTGAAATCTGATAGAACCTTAGGACAAAAATATTACTCTCTTATCAACTGCACTTATGACTGTTATGGGCAAAAATGAGTTGTTTAATATTATGTTGGCTGTGTATATGGAGAATGGTAAAAATAATCGGAGAATTTACTTATTCGGTAGTTTAGAATGAAACAAAACAACTAGTAACTTGGAGTAGAAGTTTCACCTGATTAGTCACTAACTTCTTTATTCTCTTTTCGCTTGTCTTTTTGCTTTTGTGTGCATTAGTTTTATTACCTGTTTACTTTTGTAAAATGTTTGTGGGTATCATTGCTGTAAACCATCACGAGACTACAACTCGTCCACTAGGGACACCTAGGGGTTTAAAGGCTTGTTGCATATGCTAAATGCAACTGTGATCCCTACGAAAGTGGCTTAGTTACTTTTATTTTTTTATTTTATTTTATGTTTTGCTCGAGGACTAGCAAAATGTTAGGTTTGGGGGTGTGATGAGTGGTAAATCTATCAATATTTTCACTCATTTAACCTAATATTTTGTATAGTTTCTTGAGTTTTGTGAATATTTTGATGTGTTTTGTGTTATTTTGTAGATATATAAAAGTTTCAGGACATTCTGGAGGTGATTTGGGCCAAAACAGTGAAAATGGATGAAAATGGCATTTCAGTAAATTGTCCGCGTCGCGACGCCAAGACCTTCCGCGTCGCGACGTCTAACATGCACCGAACAGTGCTAACGTGCGCCGGGTCCACAAATCAAAATCTGAGAAAAGTTTGACTTGCTAACATGCGCCGTGCCACGTGTCACCATCACAGCCGATCTGCTCACATGCACCGTGCCAGGTGTCAGCATCCTACGGTGCCGACAGTCATCATCGCCATGTGCCACGTGTCATCCCACGTGTATCCATGTCATCAGCCACGTCAGCAAGTCAATAAGTCAACATTGCCACGTGTCGTGCCACATCATCATCATCCAATCAAGAAGTGCCACGTGTTGCAATCCTACGGTGCCGACAGTCTCTTTCCCACATGTCGCCACATCATTGCCACATCACCGCCACGTCAGCGCCACGTCAGCATCAATCATTGAGTATCTAATCCTATCTGACACGTGGCGGATAAGAATCTCATCGACCAATCAGAAGCCGCCACGTGTCACAATAATTGAAGCCTAACCACCTCGCCACGTGTCACCTTATCAACTTATCCAGAATCTTCAAACCGGCGAACCAGAGAGTGCGACGTCGACAAAAGCTGGCATAGAGACGCTGAAGCCCTGGCGTCGCGACGCTGGAAGCCTACCGAGGCCTATAAATTGAGCTCGAGATTTCAGAATTCATTGCACCACACTCTCTCTTATATTCTATCTAAAGAGAGAGTTTCTCTCTCTACTTTCTTTTAATTTTTAGTTTTTTTAGTTTTTTAGTTTTGTAATTAATTTTAATTACGTTTTGTAATAATAGTAATTTACTTGTTTTTTTTTAGTTTTTACAGTTTTTACTATTTACCATGATGAGGTAACTTCCCCAGCTAGGGTGAAAGGTAATTCTTTTACTGTTACTATTTATATTAATCTCCCTTAAAAATAATATATTCACTATTTAAAATATTGACTTAAAAAGGATACCGCCAGATTGGTCGGTTGGTAATTTTATTTTGGTTCCGCCTTTATGGCTGGTTTATGGACAAATATTACCGCCTTAATGGCTGGTTGGACTTAAATTAACTTAATCAGGATACCGCCTATATGGCTGGTTGGTAATGTTATCACAAGTTTATATATTATTTTATGGGAGATATCTAAATTAGTAGTAGTAAAAGTAATTCATTTTACCTTAGCATTTTATTTTATTATAATTTACTTTTCAGTATTTACTTTACCGTATTTTTACTTTATGTATTTTATTTTCAAGTTTTTACTAGCCCTAGTTATGTGTTGTAACTAAATTGTTATCTGGGGTTGTGATGACTTTTAATATCATCGTTTTATAAGGGGTTAGAATATAACTTGGGTAATATAAAGATTTATTTATTGAGTCTTAATCTTATTGCTTTTTCATTAACTGGTCATTAATAAAATTGATCTGGTAAATCTAAAATGAACTAGACTTAGGGATTTTAGATTTCAGCCTTAGACTCAATAGCCCACGATCTTCCTTGAGGATAGATAACCCTTTAATAGATTTCCTTACAGGATAGGATATACCTGTCGGGCGGGGGGTAGCCATAATTGGAACTTAAACTTAATGAATCCATATAATTTGGTTGACATAGACATATGGTCCAATTGGGTTAAACTGGGTATTTGTGTCTGACCATCGACAGAGGCTTACACATAATTTAGTGTTCCAGGTTAATAAATCAATATATTACCCAACTTTAAGATAACCACTTCATCTTTAAAATGATATTGGAAGAAATCACAACCCTAGATAGTTTTTAATGTTGAATTTTCTTAAAACCTATATTCTACAATTTTATTTACTTGCTTTTAAATTTAGAATCGTCACCATTTCAAATCAATCAATCAATCAACTGTTAGATACTACTAATCATTTGACCTCATAAATTAATAGATTAGATATTAAGTCCTCGTGGGATCGATATTTTTATATACTTGAACGATACGTGCGCTTGCGTTATACGGGTGTGTTTACGCCGGTCAGTTACGTGTATGCATGCATGCATGGATGAATTTCCTATTCCGTCGGGTTAGGTCTTCTGCCAGTTCCCCCGGTGTCCTTTGCCTGTAACTGTCTTTGATCGTCCCCCATGGCCTGCTTACATTTTCATTCTGTCAATTCTCTCCGGTGACGAATGTCTCCGTCTGCCCCTGGTTTTATAATTTATTTATGTCAATTCTCTCTGGTGATTGCTCAGTTCTCTTTGGTTCCATGACTGGTTGTATCCCTTATCACACAAGATGGTAGACTGGTCGCCCCCAGATTTGGTTTAACTTTCTATTCTTCACTTCTTTCACTAGGTCAAAGAAGATTATGTGATGTGACGTTCCCAAAACTGCTCATGATGTGGGCCTCGACCCCGGGACTCATCCTCAAAACTGCTGATGATGATGTGGGCCTCAACCTTGGGACGCATCCCCAAACTACTGATGATGATGTGGGCCTCAACCTTAGGACGCATCCCCAAACTGCTGATGATGATGTGGGCCTCGCCCCCTGAGTGCCATACCCGGCAAAACTGATGTTGTGTCTCCATACCCAGAGTGCCATACCCGGAAAAGCTAATACTAGTGATGCTAATGTGGGTCTCGCCCCCAAAGTGCCATACCTGGCCGGACTGATACTGATATTGATGTGGGCCTCGCCCCCAGAGTGCCATACCCAGCGAAACTGATACTGATGAAAGTGTGGGCCTTGCCCCCAGAATACCATACCCGGAAAAACTGATACTGATAAAGGTGTGGGCCTCGCCCCTAGGGTGCCATACCCGGCAAGGCTAACTGATGTTGTGATGGTTCATTTCAATATATTGTACTACTTCTCACGGGATAATCCTGATAGTTAAACATATTTTCATCCTCAACGGATGCTTCACGTCGAAACCAGAGAACCTTTAAAGTACTTAATATACTCCACTCCGCTCGTCTGAATGAATGATCTGAACTAGGCTCCTAGTGTGTTGTGTGCCAAGGCTCTTTCGCACCTTAATCCTTAAGTAAGCCAACTCAATGATTTCATCTCTGAGAATTGGATCAATGGGTCTAACCAACCTAGATGTCTTGATCATACTATGTGATTACTTTCGCGTACTCAACATGATATGGTTTTCTTCTTTTTTTTTGTCTCATTTTTCTTCTTTTCATTTTTGAACTTTTTTTTTCATTTTTTTTATTTTCTCTTTTTTTTTCAACACACCTACCCTTTAAGGTAGCATTTCTCCTCATGGTGGTCTTAATACTCGCCCATGGGTAGCTTCACGCTTATCGGTTATAGGTGGCCTATTTTTCATTTCTTTTCTTTTCAGAGACTTTTTATTTGTTTCCGAGCATATCATATATCGTAGCATAAGCAAACCAGGATGGACGTCCAAGTAAACGGTCATTCACTGATCTGCCATCTCTTTGTCTAGTCATCTCACCGACTACTCAGGCTTCAACTGCTAAGATCCCGTAATCAAGTGCTCGTGAGTCTAGCTGAGATCAACCACTCAGAATACCGGATAAGAGCACATCTCGCACTTATTGTTTCTAAGGTTTCTCCTTTCAGTAAACAATGTCATCATTGGACTAATGCCTTAACTATTAAGGAAAACTCGAACAAGTAAGCAAAATCAATGTCTTTATTATCAAAATGCAGGTTTGTAAAATAAACCAGCGAAAACATCTTCATTGTCTGCAGCAATTTCTTCTTCCTCAGCATATGGTTCTTCACTACTGCCATCTCCTATCCCCATACAAGAAGCCTGGTGGTCGAGGGTTTGGAGGACAAAGGTTTCGGGTAGGCCGAAGTTGATCATGTAGGTGGGTGGTGGAAAGAGAGTGTGGTAATTAGGTAGAGGATTTCTCTGTGTATTGGGTTGGTCTTTTTCTGGGTCAGGTATTTTATGAGCATCGATGAGGTTTTGGATTTCATGTCTAAGGCGGGGGGGGAAGTTGTCGGTGTCATGGCCTCTTTCTTGATGGAAATAGCAGTACAGATTTAGGTTGAGGTACGGTGGCACAGGGTTCGGAAATGTCCTTGGTTCCAAAGGTTTTAGAAGTCCTTGCATCTTCAGCTTTTCAAACACCTTTGACAAAGGTCTACCAAAATTGGAGAATCGCCTGTTTCTGACGGTAGCGACCTCAGCAGTAGCTGGCTTGGTCTCAGAAGGCCCCCCAAAAGTCTTCCTATTTTGGACATAGAACTTTCTGTTCTCAGCTTCTTCTTCTTCTTCAATATCCATGATAGTCTCCCTCAACTGTCGGAAATCAGTGATCATGGAGGTCATCCTCCTCAACTTGCCATAAATTAAGGGCTTGGTGCCCTTGATAATCATCTTTATCTGGTCCTTCTCTGAGGGCCGAGTCTGCATTTTCAGAAGCTGGCTCCTCCAGCGATCCACATAGTCTTTGAAGTTCTCCTCCGGCTTCTGCTTGATATTTTCCAAGTCACGGAGTGACAAATCGATCTCCAGATCTGTAACATACTGTTTTAAGAAGGCATAAGCCAGTTCCCTCCAATCTTCCTTAACCTTTTTTCTCTAGGCTGTGATACCACACTACAGGTGGCCCTTCGAGTGACATTCCGAACATTTTATGCACCTGTCGCTTCGGTAAACCCACTGAACTCATAACTGAAATGTACTGGCGGAGATGGACCCTCGGATCCCCATTCCCATTGAACTTGGCCATATCCGACATCTTGAACTGAGCAGGCAATTGTTCTTCAAATGTCATTGCCTCATAACCCAGCAAATCTTCTAATTAGACATAGCGGCAGTGAATGCTTGCAGTTGTTCAGCGACCTTAGTGAGATTGGCTTCAAGTTGATCCATACGAGACCTTTCATTAACTAATCACTCATATTTTCTGTCGGTCTTTTGATGAGTCTCCCTTCCTCTCTAACCCAACGGGAATCTTGATGGTTTTTTTATGAACACAAGGGTTAGCACAATGCGTGTATGCATGAAGTGCATGAGATGCGTGTGATGCATAAAATACATATATAAGTTGGCCTGTTGTCATTTTAAAGCATTCAATCATGTCATTGCAAGGTGAAAACTTGCCCCAGTTGAAAAGGCCCAACAAGTTCATACTCTTGCGATATCATGGCTAAATGACTTCAAATAATAAGAGGCCTAAACACAAAATGGCTCATTAGCATTTAGAAGCTTTTGACCCAATTGTTAAAGGACACGAACTTGTCCCAGTTTAAATGGCCCAACAAGTTAATATCTATTGACAGAAGGTCCAATAGAATCCAAATGATGATGGTCCTAAACACAAGCATACAGAAATAACTTCTATTGGTCATATAACTATGGTTCACGTGTAGGTTTCAGGAGTGTAAACAAAGGCTCTCGCTGGCGAAGGATTGTTCACAACTAGGACTCCCCATTCAAGGGTTCAAATGACCAAGTGAACGCACCTTTTTTATACCTTACGGTACGTGCCAATGAGTAGCGGTATGTGACTAACTATCAAATGAATTTCTTATTGTAGATTCCCTAGAGGGAGGGTGGAGTGAACTCTCTTAAATACCCAAGCCTCTTAAGCTCTTATCACCTTGGTGACAGGAATAAACAACAAGTCCTCCAAATTAGTCTGTCACATTGAGCTATAGATAATGATTACCTCGGTGCCTTCACAGCTTTTCCTTATAGAAAGGTAGTGAGTGAAGGAAGACACCAAATCATTACCAAGCCTTAATAATTGCCTTTGATTAAATTCCCTTAACCCACAGTAGACATGGTTAATTAAAGCACAAATCACAAACATTACAAGACATTATTGCGGGGCCGATTCTCTATCCCCAGTGGAGTCGCCAGACTGTAGGACACAGAAACCGGCGACGCATGCTGTTATAGGCTTGCGGCCCAGTCGGGAGTACGGAGTAGCCTACGGGGGACTAAACCGGAGAATAAAGGAGTCGCCACCCGGTGTGAACCGGGAAAATTATTTAAGGCCGCACTCACCCCTCGCAAGGGAAGACCTCAAACCGTTGGGATCGGAATGGTCCCTTACTTATGTTATTTGTAATGAATGGATTTTCGCAATTTTAACCAAGTCTACTCAATATATATTGGCGAAAGTAATCTAAATTCCTATAAGGCCTAAATCTAAGTTTGCATACTTTAAAAATAAATTCTCATAACGGCAAACATTCGATATCACACAATAAACATGTTGAATAAATACGACTTAAACATAATGTAAATTAAGCTCCTATTGTGAAAGAAAATAACTAAGTCATGCTTAAAGAAATAACGTACTAGAACAAATCATATTTCAAAGATAAATAATTTTCTAAATTCCTAATTCATGCGAAGTAAAATAAATTACATGCTTTCTAAACTACTGATTCATGTGAAGAAAGATAAATAACATGTGCCCTCAGGTCTAACCTTTTGTGACGTCTCTGGGAAGTGCATTATACGGCCGTCGGAAGGGCTAACACTCCGTGACTCCTCCAGTTCGCTGGTTCAATATTTTCCTTCACTGTTTCGCTGTCCGGCTCGTTGTTTTCACTTTATTTCGCTGAGGTTTCTGGTCACGATTTAGGCTTACTGTTTTGCGGTGATGTTGGGCTGTTTTGGGTTGTAGTTTGCGGGTTTTATTGGCAGTTTTCTGGTCAGAATTTTCAGTAATATACTTCAGGTTTCAGGGACAGAATTTTCGGTAATTAGATGCAATTTTAGTAGCTATTTTCGGTGATACAAAGGGGGGTGTTTAAAGTGCAATTTCTGGTTGGTGTTTGCGTGTTCCAGGGGCTGATTTGCTGGGGTATCTTGTGTGTTTCAGGGGCTGCAGTGATGCTGAATTTTATGGCTTTAAAAGGTGGAATGAGGGCTAAATGGACATGTTAAGGGCTGGAATAAAGGGGGCTGATCTGTGTGGCTTTAGGGGGCTGAAATGTGCGTGAAGTGCAAAGTGCAAGGGGAGAATGGCGTGTTTGGTGGGCTGATCTGAGGGCTAATTGGTGTGAGTTAAGGCTGAAATGGAGGGCTGTGTTGGCATGACTTAGAGGCTAAATGGAGGGCTAATAGGCGTGAGCAGTGGCTGTTCTATGAGGGGTATTTGGTGTGACTTAGAGGCTTGCAATGAGGGGCTGGTTCAAGGGCAGAAGAGGGCTGGAATGGAATGGAGGGTTCAGGGGGTGATTTGGAGCTGTGTTGACGCGTGAATTGAGAGGGATGTGGGGGGAGTTTTGGTGCCTATATGTGCTATGAAGGTGCCAGGGTTTCAAGGGGAGCAAATGGTTGTTTATATAGGCAAATGGATGAGGGCTTCCTTTTTTGAGAAGGAGAAGGACTTGCTTTGTTGAAAAAATGGAAAAGAAAAAGGGAAGGCTAAGTCATGAGTGTGGGTTAGTGAATTAAATGGTGTGCGGAAATTTCATCAATGGCATGGAAACTTGTTGAAAAATGAAGGTGATTTGTGGTTTCTTTTGACTTGGAGGGGGATGACATTAATGGCTTGGAAACTTTGTTGAAAAATGGGGAGTAAGGTAAATTGTAGGTCAAATGTGTGGGGCATGCATGGTAGAAGGTTAATTTGGTTGTTTGAATAGTTGGTGGAGAGGTAAATGTTGTGTAATGGGCGTGGGCCTTGGTGTTGGTGGGCTTGGTGTGTGATTTGGTTGGTTTTCGTGGGCTTATGGGCGTGGGTTTGGTGTTTGGGCCAAGGAAATGTTGCAACGGAAATCCGACGGACAAGCTCGAAGCTAAACGAGCGAATCAAATCCAACGAAACATCAATTCTCAATTATTCCCTTCCGACGTCCGTTTCTCGCGACTCCACGACATAAAAAGGTAGTGCCTCGCTAGAGGCTCATCATCGGGACTTATATGCAAAAATGCAGTGCCTACACCGCTATAAACACCTACACGTCTATACTAGTCTCCAAGACTTATGGTTCATTGAGAAACCATTAGAATCATATATTCTAGTATACGACATGTACCGGTCTCAACGGGTTTACTATACTGACCAAGTAGTGTAAACCTTGACCAGAAACTGTCTAAGAATGACAACGTCATGATACAACTCAATGTCAGTTGCGACATTTTTGCAACTGCAACTGTACATGACTAGTCATTCTAAGGTCATTACGTCTTTACCATATTAAAAGATACATTATATTATAGAAACTGCATATATTATTCAAATAATAATATTTTACGGAAGTATTCATAAAGAAATACAACAACCGGGAATTGGCGCTGTGAGCACCAACCCCAACAATTTCGATCACTGTTTGGTGGCCTCTTGCTGCTACCGAGTATGTGCCTTTATGTGATTGTCTTCACGTGGATGCTTGCTTTGTGACTAACATGAATACTGCTTTTTTTTGTTGCGGTTTGGTCAGTGTGTATATGTGGCAGTGTGTGTTTTGAGAGTTGTAAGGTTCATTATTTTGCTCGGTGGGTTTTGTCTTGTTTTGGATGGTTTCACGTTGATGTTGCTCGGTTTGGTGGTTGAGATTTTGTGATGTTTGTTGGTCTTTTGTTCACGTGGGGGGGCAGAGAGAGCAGGAATGAGGGTGGCGGTTGTGTTTATTATATTATCGCTCAAAGGGTTTTGTTGTTTGTTTTGGTCAGTTGGGTGGCTTATTATTTGTTGCTTTTGGTGATCAGGTTTTGGTTATTGGTGATGGTTGTTTTCACGGCTCACTGGCCCTGCATGTTGAGTGTGTTTAGGGTTTGAGAGAGTGGGGGGGTCTGTTGTTGCTTATTGCCGAGAGATGGGTTAGATAGAGAGGTAGTTGCCGAGAGGTGAGAGTGTGGGTGGCTGGTTTTGTTGAGTCAGAGAGGGTGTTTAGGGTTAGGGTTATCTGCGAGTCGGTCAGTTTGTGGCTTGGTTGGCTTGTAGGCAATATGTATTTGTTGGTTATTGTCTTCATGCGTTGTTGTGGGCAGTTTGTTTTTGTGTCTGTTTCGTGAGTGGTTTCAGTGTGCCGAGAGTAGCTGGATGAGAGAGGAGAGAATGGGCCGTCAAGGTCTCTAGGGTTTGTGTGTTTTCTTTGTTTGAGAGAGAGAGAGAGCGTGAATGGATATAAGAGTCAGAGAAGAATCAAGAAGAGAGAGTCATGAATAGGAGAGAGAAGATGGCGTTTAGGGAGAGATAGAGAGAGTGGCTTTGACCTCTTTTAGGGTTTCATTCTTTTTTTATTGGCGTGGGGATTCAGAGGAAGATGACGAAGGCTGCATTTTCTTTTGTGTCAGGAAGAAGAGAGGTCGAGGATGGGAGATATCTGTTAAGGAGGATTAAGGTTTTGGGTTGTGTTACTGCCGTGTCTTGCAGGTGGGAGAGAGAGCCGTGGCTGTGTGGGGAAGATGATAAGAAGGTTAGGGTTTTTCTTACGTGGCCATGAGAATGTGGGAAGAATAGAAGAGGGCTAGGGTTTGGAAGTGTTCATTTAGTGGTATATTAGGGTTTCTAATGTGCATGTTAGGCTTTTGATGGGTAGTGTTAGGGCTTTGGGTGGGTGCGTATAGGCTTTGGATGGGTGCAGAGGTTTTGTGTTGGGTTTCTACGGTCTTACTGGGATCAAATCAAGTAATGAAACTCATGTGCGAATACTCAAAGAAGTTGCAGAATACTTACAATGAACGACTTTTGCGATGCGAGGAACAACGAAAACTTTTTATGCCCTTTGAAGCTCCTTGAACTCTCGGCATTTACTGGTTTTTGTCCTCCTCAAATTCGGCCATCACCACCATCAAGCTCCAAGCGTTGTGTTGTGATTCCATGCTCACGGGTGCGGTTCCCTATCACCTTCGCAAGACCCTTAAAGCGTGCTAGCACTCCGGAAATTTTGCCACAAAATTTCCTTTGCTTCTTTTGTACTGAAAGAGCCAATTCTTGCACTACAAGCAACAGAAGAGAAAAAGTTCCACCGGCTCAACGAATTGGAGGAATTTCACAATCAGCCTTTTGAGGATGCCAAATTGTACAAAGAAAATGGCAAGAAAAGACATGATAAGAAGTTAGTGTGCATACAACTGGAACCAGGGCAGAAGGTACTGTTAAATAAATCAAGGGTGAAATTCTTCCCATGGAAGCCAAAATCACGGTGGTCAGGTCCATTTGCGATCACCAAAGTTTTACCAAATAGAGCCGTTGAGATACATGATCGTGACATTAACAAAACTTTCAAGGTTAAAAACAAGCGTGTCAAGCACTACTGGGGAGAATCATTTGAGCGACAAAAAGAAAGTGTTACACTTTCAGATCCAGCTTAACGTTCGAGAAGTCAAGTCTGGCTGACGACTTTAAACTTAGCGCTAGCAGGGAGGAAACCCATGCAATTTGTGTATATATTGTGATTGGGTGTGTTTTATTTTTTTGTGTTTAATTTTTGCAGGTTTAGTCATTTCAAGATGGAAGATGCTCTCGCAAATATTCACAAGCAATTTTCTTCTCTCCATCAAAAATCTCTGATGAAAGTTTACAAAGTTCGCTTAGAACGGATGAGACTACTGATGATCAAAGGTATTCCTACTGACATTCGTTGGTTAATTGAAGCACGGGTCCGATTGGCAGGTGAGTTTTCTGACTCTTTTATTTCACATCTTCCTGGCTTAGGAAAGAGCACATATGCTAAAAAGAGAAGAGCCAAAAGAATGTGTGTTTGTTATAAATGTTCTCGCATATTTTGTAATACTCGTTGTCGTTCTTTAGGAATGGTGTCTGATAACCGTGAAAATAAGATTAACTTCATTAGGGATGGCTTGAGTAAGGAGTCTTTGGATGACATATCTAAAACTCTTGAGACGCATCTCAGTGGATGTGTGTATCATGAAATTCGCATGTTATATGCACAATTCCAAAAGGAAAGACAACTGTTAAGTCTCGGGAATCTGACTCGAAAAGACAATGTTTGCCAATTTATAAGAGAATTGGATGGGAAGCTTGTCCCTGACGCATAGACGTCAATCAAGCCGTTACTTTTCTTGTAAATATTATATCTCTTTGTCTTTTCTTAATAATTGTGATTTGTTTTGTTGTTTTCTTTTATTTTCTCCGACAGGATCCAGACCTTTTTGACTATCACGATATTAATTCGCTACTAATCGTCCTCTGGAAGATACTTGTGCTATTTTTACTCACCCTTTTCAGGTACTATAAATTCATCCCGTCATTGCACTTTTGAAGGCATCCAGAGTTGTGAAAGAAATACATAAAAAAAATGGAAGCTACTTCAAGAAGACGAGTTGAAAACATCTGTGTGTTTTGCGGTAGTAGTGTTGGAACTAAACCACAATATGTAGAAGCAGCACATAAATTGGGTCGAGTCTTAGCTGCAAGGAATATGCACTTAATATATGGCGGAGGCAATCTCGGACTTATGGGGATCGTTTCAAAGGCTGTACAGGAAGGAGGCAGTCACGTTTTGGGAATCATCCCAAAACCCTTGGTAGATGAAAATCTTATTGGATCATCCAACGGAGATGAACTGATCGTGCCAGGTATGTCTGAACGACTGGTAGAAATGATTAACCATGCTGATGCTTTTATCGCTTTGCCAGGTGGCTTGGGTACACTGGAGGAAATTTTTATTGTACTATCTTGGGCGAACATGAACATACACCAGAAACCAATTGGACTGCTCAACGTTGATGGATTTTATGATTTTCTTTGTGTGTTTCTTGATGATGCCCGAAGAAATGGGTTCGTGTCAAAACCTTTGAAAGAACTCATCTTTACTGCCAGAACTGCTCAAAATCTAATAGACCAACTCATAGCCTA